>CM053786.1:647412675-647625175 GCA_028749045.1 Cupressus sempervirens | reverse complement strand
GGTCTATGATTTTTTAAACAATACCATTTTAACGAGATATGTTTTTTTTTAAATCGGTAAATGGCCAAAGCCTAGATTTATTATTATTATTTGTTGGAATTAATTATTATTATATGTTAAGCGAAGGTGGATTTGAACCCAAGAACTCCCACATGAGAAGCTCGCAAGTTACCATTGCGTTGTAGGCTTTTGCCTACATCTTAACGAGATATGTTGATTGAAAAACTTATGACATTTTAAAGTAAAGAATCTGCTCATAACTTACTGAAAAAATCTATATTATTTGAATGTAATGTATTAAATTGAATTTTTAAAAGAAAAAAGGAAAAAACCACTAACAAAAATACCACCAGTCAATTAGAAAAAATAGCACATGACATATATTTATTGAAACATAATATTAATCTTTAAGCTGATATGTAGTGCCTAACCTTGTTCACATCTTTTATGGACATTGATGCTATTATTATCAGACTGTGATAGACTAGTTTTATGTTGATGGATTAGTGGTATTGTTTTGACACTATCAGACATTATGTTATGGATTCGGTGGTTATATGATGAGATCATTTAGATTTTATATTTCATGCATACATGATGATCATTATACTATTTTTAGTTATTATCGATGATTAGATGGATGGTTTATTATCTTATGTGTTTTATTATGGATACTTACCCCATACTTGCATGTGTATGGTGTGTGTGTTTTCTTATTGTATGGCGTTTCTGATGTGGTTAAGGAAGGGAGTCGTAGTCACCTGCTTAGTCAGGATCTACACGATGCACCACTTCCTACCATTGTTTGTTTAGCTTAGCATTATATATATTGTATGTACATGCATGGTTTTTCTGCAGGTTGCAAGTACCGGGTATCGACTTCCCTGAATTGCCAGGATGAGCGTACCCTATTATACTATCTCAATGATAAGAGAAGGGAGATAAATTCTCAAGTCCAAATCTCAAACCCTTAAACCATTTGTCCTAGTGAGTTAGGACAAGTATCAAAGTTGAGTACCCACCGAATGTGTCGAATGACATATTTCGTGATTTTTAACCCTTTAGATTGATTTTGTATGATTTTTTCTATGATGAGTTTTCATATTTTATCTTGGAGGTCTATGGTGAATTTTCTATTAATTAAGTCTTAATAAATGGATTTAATTAATAAATTAATTATTTGAGAAGATTAATATAAAATATCATGTTATTTGATATTTTAATTGTAATTAATTAAATGTGAATTATTGAGGAAAATGAATTAAATAAAAGAAAATTAGAAATTAAAATTAATAATAATAATAAAATATTAATAAAGTAATAAATAAATAATAATAATAAAAGTTATAAAAATTAAAATGAAAGTTATAAAAATTTAAATAGAAATTATATAAAAAAGTGGATTGGAGTTATAAGCTTGCATGGGAGTTAACGCACTTTTCTATTTCTCATGTGTCAACAACACGGGGGTTAGTGCATCAATTAAGCACATGGTGTCTACAACCCTATGGCTCATCTTGAAGGTTGGAAAAGACGCATGCTTAGTTGGTGACACCTTCTAGCTATTTCTAGAAGCATTCTAGAGGTTCCCTGAGAGCTCTTTATATTCAGGCATCCCTAGAAGCTTAGACAGAGCATTTGGAGTGCAATTGGAGCATTGGACGATTCGAGAATTCTGAAGAAGGGAGCTTGCTCTGCGGGTTTTCTGAGGAAGAGCGAATTAGCATCATAATTTGGGTAGATTCTTGTGATTTTACTTATGCTATTTCCTCATCTTGCATTCCCTGTCTTCTTCATGTCTTCCATATGTTTTCTAAAGATTTTCGTATTTTGATTGTATGCATTATTGCCATGGTTAGTTAAAATCTTTTATGAGAAAACCCTCTTACGTAGATCTAAGAAATTGGATACGTTACTTTCATACCCCAGAGTTGATTTTGAACTCGATGTACATGTATCCGTATATGATTCAAGAATTAATTATTTATTGTTGATTAAAATTCCTATATATATATATATATATATATATATATATATATATATATATATATATATATATATATATATATATATATATAAACATCTGATTGAAAATGAAAATTGGGAAAAGTTACATACAATGTAACATTCTATCTATAAAAGAAAATTTACAAAAATATATATATATATATATATATATATATATATATATAGATATGTACTGGAGGTGGGACGAAATGCACCCACCCCCACGACCCCATACTCCGATGACTTTAAATGTGCACGGTACCTGCACATCGCAGAGTACCTGCGAATGGGGTGGGTCTCTCTTAATACTACCATGCCCCCCCCCTCTTATTCCATATCTAACGGCATCATACTGTGAGTTTCGCAGAGGTCCTATGACCCGCAAACCGCACGTATTAGAGTCTGCAACGACTTAGAAGGCAATTAAATTTATCAGAGTGACCCCTTAATCCATCTTATTTCTTACTATCCGTGGCTCGTGGTATTGTACACATGGAGAAACCATCTCCATATATACTGTCGCACGGCTAAGATAGCCTGCACGGCCATCATATGTGGGCAGGTATATTGATAAGGTAGCGACATTATATTAGAGATCGTAGGATAGAATTCGTGATTAGGTTTTTTTTTAAGTTATAATAAATTCTATCAATATAAGTTTTTGATTAGTTAATGGGGTATTCAGAGTAAAGCGATAACTATTAAATATTATTATAATTAGCCTTAGTTAATATTATTTAGTATATTAAATGACATTTAATATATTAGATAATTATTATTTTATAAGATATTGATTGATGAACAACGGTTATTAATTTAACTAATAACTGATAAACAAATTATGTGAATTTGTTTATAGTAGAAAAAAGTAAATTAATTATTTAGACATTAACATAAATCAAATTTAAAGATACAAAGCTAATTTGCTAAGGGTGGAAGATAGATAATATTTGCATTCATCCATGTTATTTGCATCTTATAGAAGCACGATGTGGGTGGTTATTTAAGTAACGTTTAGTCCTTGAATATTTAGAAAATTGAAATTCTAAGAGTTAGAAGGAAAAACTTTTATCTATCAAACAAATACATGGGTTAGGGAAAAAGGTGAAATTTCTCCACTTAATATAATTTGGAAAATACGTAAATTGTGACTTTTGCATTTAAGTTGTAAACTTAGCAAAACCAAAACATGTGTTTACATTGTGTATTCTTTATGCTATTGCTTTGGGTTTTGGGTTGACTAGTGTTGACTAGTATAGGACCTCTACCAGAGGCTTGGGGGTTATGTGATTGTGATGTCATGATGATGTTTTAATCTCGATCTTTATAAACCCAACCATGGTTTGTGATGGAATGCTCTATGTATTGGATGTGATTACTGATTGTTATAGTTGAGATTCTTGTGTATGAGACTCTTGACCTAACCATTATTTTAGTCATCGATTAGTTTTCCTTGATTATTTTCTAGTCGCCATGATGGGACTGAGATGTGGATTTATTCTTGATGATGTCATGTTGTGACATGTTTGACTCAACCATTTTTGGAGTCTTCGATCAGTATGATTGAGATATATATTTTGGTTATTGAGAACCATTGGATATTTGATTATCAGTGATACTTCAGTTGCCAATAGAGAGCTGTTGTGTTCATGATTTTCTATGGATGTTAGCTCATGGAGATTTGATGCTTTTATGCATATTTGATGATTTTATGGATTATCTTTTTTTATTTTGAGATTTATGAGTCCATGAGCATTAGGGTAGGATATCTACATGTAGTGATGGGAAGTGGCTTGCAATGGAGGCCAGGGCCCTAAGAGGCTGCCAGGGTAACTCATTGTAAGTTGGATTAATAAGTGATAACATTCACACCTAATACTAACTGAATGAACCTAAAAAGATAAGTGTTTTGTTCTCGCCCATGCCTTGAGCACTTGTACAGGCTAGGATTGGAGTAGTGAGATGCATGGTTGCGACCTTGCATTCCGTAGTATGCCTTGTCAGTATGAGAGGATACTAGTGGCCGCATGAAATCAGTATGGACCCATGGAGTTTAGCTAACTGCCAGGGTAACTTGTACGTGATAATTGCGATGACACTTTCCCGCTTGCATAGTAAGTTCCTACATGTCATTGTGTACCTCCGAAGATTAGATGTCAGATTTTGTGTTAGAAACCTTTGAGTTAGTATACTTTTAGGATTCCTGGACTTATGGAGATTTGTGCTATGTGATTTTGATATCCTTTTTGGGACTTGAGATTATCTCCTTAGCATGGTGGGAGTGGACCACTTAGGTACCACGTGGTCGGTTGGTAGTGTATTTTCCACTCTTATCATTTTGAGATTCATTGAGACATCGTGGTTGATGCGTCCTTCATGATGGTGGATGTGTATCCTTTTTCATTGATGATTAGCATATGTTAGATGATGTTATCTTATGCTTTTATTTGCATGTTAGATTACTTTCTACATATGATGTTGTATATATTAGGAGTGACATTCCTACTATGTTAGTACCGATGATCTCTTCGGTGATTTGGAATGTTACACACGGAGGGATGGCTAGGATCCACGATGGTCTAATGATGCTATTAACGGTTGGGAGGAACCGTGCACTTAGTTTATTATGTTTGATCTTTATGATGGATGTATATGTTCTCTATGATGTTGTATCATGTGATTATCTCTACTTTGATGTATCATGGATTAGAATAGGATGATGTACCTTATTCTATATATGTATATTTTTGAGCTTGTCATACCCTGTGACATGTATAGTGGATGAATGAGCATTTGAAATGTAATGTATAAACATTGGCCTTATCATTATTATTTCATGAGGATGTTGTATAAGATGGATTCATGTATGTAATTCAACGTTAAGGGATCTTAAAGAATGTAATCTGTTATGTATGTTATGTTTACTTTCAGATGGACATTGCTATTGCTTCCGTTAATGTGCATAAGTTATATGTGATGTTTACTTCTATGGGAAAAAAAAAATGCTACTAAACTTACTGAAATTCTAGGTTAATTCTTTGGATCCCTTGGCGGGGCATTACATTTGGTATCAAAGCCCGAGTTTCTACATTGAGAGCTCTGGGTATTTTGGAACAACTAGAAATTTGAACTATCAAGTGTATTTGTTCAATTTGAAGCTAGGTGAACTGAAACAAAACTTGAACTGTTACTTGTATATTTTTCATACTTCAACACTTAGTTTTCTAAACTAGAAATTTTACTTAAACCTAGACATAGAAGTAAACATAGTCTATGGCAACATGTAATTTTAAGAGTACTTTGTACTGTTGAAGGATGGTATCTGGGACTAGCTCTTTTGTTAGAGGCCGTGGTAGAGGTCATGGAAGAGGTCGTGGTCGTGGCAGAGCTGTCAGTGCCCATGAGTCTTCCCATGAGGGATTGGCTCGTGTAGAGAGCAGAGAAGAGCACTCTAGTAGGCAGCAGGAAGAGAGCCATAGAGTAGACCAAGCTAAGTCTGAAGAGGTTAGTTTGAGACAGATGATGTGGACTATTCTAGAGCATCTACCTCCTGTTCAAGAACAGTCTAAAGTGCATCAGACAGAACAAGAGCATAGACCTAGATCTAGAAGTCCTCGAAAGGATTGTCAAAGGTCCATTGTGTCCACTCAGATGAAGGATCTTTCAAGATCCAAGGTTAAGCCTTTTAATGGGCAAGGTTCTAGTTATTTGGCCGAGTAGTGGCTTATTTCTCTCAATAGGATTTTTGCCATGCAGGAGTTCGACAGCAATGTTAAGGCAAGGTTTGCGATCACTAATTTAGAGAATTTTGGGGCCACTTGGTGGACGATTGAGGAGAAGAAGCTAGGAATTGATATGAGCAGTGTCACATGGGAATTATTCCTAGAGAGTTTCCGTGAACGATTCCTACCAGAGGAATGGAAACAACAAAGGGCGGATGAATTTCATAATCTCAGACAGTACACTTTGTCAGTGACCGAGTATGAGCATAAGTTTTATGAGCTCATGTCATTTTCAGGGTTCAGTAAAAATTTAGCTCAGTTGACACAACATTTTATTAGGGGTTTGAATAACCGTATTATTGGGGGAGTTAAGGTATTTGAGCCAAAAACCCTCAAGGATGCAGTGCATCGAGCTATCCTTGTTGAGCAAAGTGTCAACCTTGGTCAAGGTGGTTTTGTAGGAGCGCCAATGGCATCAGGATGTAAAGGCAACTTTAATTCAGGTGGTAACAAGAAGTTCTCTTTCTCTAAGGGGAAACAGTATCAGCAGCAGTCTCAACAGACATAACAACAGAAGGGCTCAAATTCTCTAGCTCAAGGTAGTGGTAAAGGTTCTAACACCAAAAATAACTGCAATGCTCAACGCAATAGATAGAATCAGACCAATCAGCCAGCTCAGAGTAGCCAGTCTTTTGTAAGCAGGAACGGTCGTCAGCAATCAAATGTACCACCTATGGGAAGAGGTTCCGGTGAAAATACGAAGTGTTTTTCATGTGGTCAGATTGGACATTATGCAACCCAGTGTCCTCAGTGAGCACCTCAATTTTCAGGACCTAGACCTACAGTTTCAGAGCCTACAGTTGGTGATGCGGGTAGAGCTCATAGAGTTTTTGCAGCAATTGATCAGCGTCAAGCAGATCATCAAGGAACAGTGGTTGAAACCACAGGTGCTATTAGAGGTATATCTCTTTCAGTATTGTTTGATTCAGGAGCTACAGATTCATTTATTTCACCATCTATAGTTTCTAAGTGTAAGCTGGATGCGGTGAAGCAAGATCGTGGTTGGCAAGTGGAACTAGCATCAGGCATTAAAGTCTCCACAGATTTTGTAGTTCATAAGTGTGGGCTTAGTTTAGGAAGCTTCGATACGGCAATGGATCTTTGAGTCATACCCCTTGGTTCCTATGATGTGGTTTTAGGCATGGACTGGCTTGGATCTCATAGAGCTAGTATAGATTGTAGGAAGAAGATTATTATGTGCCAAGATGACCAAGGGAATGATGTGCAGATAGTTGGGTTACCGAGGCCTATATCTCTGCGGATGATTTCTGCTATGCAATTGAAGTGAAGTTTCTGTAAGGGATGTCAGATATTTACTGTTATGGTAAATGATCTTGATGAGGAAGATCCTGTGAGGAAGACTTTGGATCACTCGATTTTGTAGGAGTACGTGGATGTTTTTCCAAGTGAGATCCTAGGCATGCCTCCAAAGAGGGACATTGACTTCAGTATTGATCTGATTCCTGGAGCGGAGCCTATCTCTAAAGCTCCTTATCACATGACTACACAGGAATTGGGTGAGCTACGTCTTCAGCTAGAGGAACTTCTGGCCAAAGGGAGCATTCGACCTAGTGTATCACCATGGGGAGCTCCAGTGCTCTTTGTGAAGAAGAAAGACAGTTCTTTACGCCTTTGTATTGACTATAGACAGTTGAATAAGGTGACTATTAAGAACAGGTATCCTTTGCCTAGGATTGATGACTTATTCGATCAAATCAAGCGAGCTACAGTATTCTCCAAGATTGATCTTAAGTCAGGATACCACCAGCTTCGCATTAAGGAAGCAGATATTCACAAGACCGCTTTTCGAATGTGCTATGGGCATTATGAGTTCACAATAGTACCTTTTGGGTTGACTAATGCTCCATCGGTTTTCATGAGTTTGATGAATGGTGTTTTTCGATCATATCTTGACAAGTTTGTACTTGTGTTTCTTGATGACATATTGATATATTCTAAGACTCAGAAGGAGCATGAGGAACACCTGCGGTTGGTATTGCAGTGTTTGAGGGACAATTAGCTTTATGCCAATGTAGCTAAGTGTGAATTCTTCAAATCAGAGATTCAGTATTTAGGGCATGTTATTTCAGGTGATGGTATTTCAATGGATCCTGCAAAGATTCAGGCGATATTAGATTGGTCGACACCAACTAATGTGTCAGAGATTCGTAGTTTCATGGGCTTAGCAGGTTATTATCGCAGATTTTTCCAGAACTTCTCTAGGATAGCACATCCTATCACTTCTCTTCAGAGGAAAGGAAAGAAGTTCGTATGGACAGAGAAATGTGAGGAAGCTTTTCAGAAGCTCAAGGAGCTTTTGACCAGTGCATCGATACTAGCTGTACCGATCCAGAAGGTGATTTCATGGTATGTACAGATGCTTCTCTTGAAGGGATTGGAGCAGTGTTGATGCAAAATGGACAGGTGATTGCGTATGAATCATGCAAGCTCAAGGATCATGAGTTAAATTATCCTACACATGATCTTGAGCTAGCAGCAGTAGTTCATGCTTTGACAAGGTGGAGACATTTCTTGTTGGGGCACAGATTTGAGCTACACAGTGATCATCGTAGTCTTCAGTACATTTTTACTCAGCCTAATTTGAATGCTCGCCAGAGGCAATGGATGGAGTTTCTATGCGAGTATGATTTTGAGGTTAAGTACATTTATGGTAAGGAGAATGTGGTGGCGGATGCTTTAAGTCACAGGAGACATGTGGTAACATCGATGACCCTTAGTGTGGATTTGAGGAGTTGGATTCTTCAGGCACTTTCTACAGATTCCTGGTATCAGGAAGTGTGCAGAGAGATTGATTTAGGAAGATCTTTGGAAGGTAAGTTTGCAGGTTACGTTCGAGAGTCAGATGGTCTTTTGAGACATTTGGGGAGGATTTATGTGCCATTTTCGGATGAACTTCGCACCTTGATACTAGTAGAAGCCCATCGTACACCTTACTCAGCACATCCAAGTGTCAAGAAGATGCATGTTGATTTGAGATGTTTGTTCTTTTGGTCTGGGATGAAGTGAGATATTGCTGATTTTGTGGCTAGGTGCCTTGAGTGTTAGAGAGTTAAGGCAGAACATCAGCACCCGGCTGGACTTTTGCAGCCAAATCTCATTCCTTCTTGGAAGTGGGATATCGTCTCCATGGATTTTATTGTAGGATTACCTATGACAGTTCGACGTCATCATGCTATCATGGTCACCGTTGATTGGTTGACTAAGGTGGCACATTTTTCACCGATTAGGTCTTTCTACACAGCAGCTTCTGTAGCTAATGTCTTTATGCGTGATATTGTGAGGTTACATGGTATTCCTAGAAAGATCATATCTAACAGGGATCCTGTATTCACATCTGCATTTTGGACATTGCTGCAGCATGAGCTTGGAGCGCAGGTAAACTTCAGTTCGGCATATCATCCAGAGATTGATGGTCAGACATAGAGGGTGAATCAGGTTTTGGAGGATATGCTATGGATGTATGTGATGGATAGGCAGACACATTGGGAGGATTATCTCTATCTAGTGGAGTTTTCTTACAACAACGGGTATCATAGTTCTATTGGTATGGCACCTTTTTAGGCATTATATGGTCATCCTTGTCGTACACCATTAAGTTGGGACAGTCTTGAGGATCGCATCCTATTGGGTCCTGAGATGCTTCGTGATATGGAGCAACAGGTAGTGCATATTCGTGAGCACTTGACTACGGCGCATGATAGGCAGAAGAAGTATGTCGATGCTCATAGGACTGATAAGCAGTTTGCTGTGGGTGATAAGGTTTTCTTGAGAGTGCGATCGCGAAAGAGTCCAATCCGGTACGGAAAGGGTTCTAAGCTAGCACCTCATTTTGTGGGACCCTGCTGATGATTCTTCAGCTACTTGGGAGGATGCAGCTAGATTGAGGGAGTTATATCCCTACTTGTTTGTAGGCTTCCAGGAGTAAGCCTAACCCAAGGGGGGTAGATGTAGTGCCTACCCTTGTTCACATCTTTTATGGACATTGATGCTATTATTATCAGACTGTGATAGACTAGTTTTATGTTGATGGATTAGTGGTATTGTTTTGACACTATCAAAAATTATGCTATGGATTCAGTGGTTATATGATGAGATCATTTAGATTTTACATTTCATGCATACATGATGATCATTATACTGTTTTCAGTTATTATTGATGATTAGATGGATGGTTTAATATCTTATGTGCTTTATTATGGATACTTACCCCATACTTGCATGTGTATGGTGTGCGTGTTTTCTTATTGTATGGCATTTCTGATGCGGTTAAGGAAGGGAGTCGTAGTCACCTGCTTAGTCAGGATCTACACGATGCACCACTTCCTACCATTGTCTGTTTAGCTTAGCATTATATATATTGTATGTACATGCATGGTTTTTCTGCAAGTTGCAGGTACCGGGTATCGACTTCCCTGAATTGCCAGGATAAGCGTACCCTATTATACTATCTCAATGATAAGAGAAGGGAGATAAATTCTCAAGTCCAAATCCCAAACCCTTAAACCATTTGTCCTAGTGAGTTAGGACAAGTATCAGAGTTGAGTACCCACCAAATGTGTCGAATGACATATTTCGTGATTTTTAACCCTTTAGACTGATTTTGTATGATTTGTTCTATGATGGGTTTTCATATTTTATCTTGGAGGTCTATGGTGAATTTTCTATTAATTAAGTCTTAATAAATGGATTTAATTAATAAATTAATTATTTGAGAAGATTAATATAAAATATCATGTTATTTGATATTTTGATTGTAATTAATTAAATGTGAATTATTGAGGAAAATGAATTAAATAAAAGAAAATTAGAAATTAAAATTAATAATAATAATAAAATAATAATAAAGTAATAAATAAATAATAATAATAAAAGTTATAAAAATTAAAATGAAAGTTATAAAAATTTAAATAGAAATTATATAAAAAAGTGGATTGGAGTTATAAGCTTACATGGGAGTTAACGCACTTTTCTATTTCTCATGTGTTAACAACACGGGGGTTAGTGCATCAATTAAGCACATGGTGTCTACAACCCTATGGCTCATCTTGAAGGTTGGAAAAGATCCATGCTTAGTTGGTGACACCTTCTAGCTGTTTCTAGAAGCATTCTAGAGGTTCCCTGAGAGCTCTTTATATTCAGGCATCCCTAGAAGCTTAGATAGAGCGTTTGGAGTGCAATTAGAGCATTGGAGGATTCGAGAATTTTGAAGAAGGGAGCTTGCTCTGCGGGTTTTCTAAGGAAGAGCGAATTAGCATTAGAATTCGAGTAGATTCTTGTGATTTTACTTATGCTATTTTCGCATCTTGCGTTCCCTGTCTTCTTCGTGTCTTCCATATGTTTTCTAAAAAAATTTCTATTTTGATTGTATGCATTATTGCCATGGTTAGTTAAAATCTTTTATGAGAAAACCCTCTTACGTAGATCTGAGAAATTGGATACGTTGCTTTCATACCCCAGAGTTGATTTTAAACTCGATGTACATGTATCCGTATATGATTCAAGAATTAATTATTTATTGTTGATTAAAATTCCTATATATATATATATATATATAAACATCTGATTGAAAATGAAAATTGGGAAAAGTTACATACAATGTAACATTCTATCTATAAAAGAAAATTTACAAATATATATATATATATATATATATATATATATATATATAAATAGATATGTACTGGAGGTGGGACGAAATGCACCCACCCCCACAACCTCGTACTCCGACGACTTTAAATGTGCACGGTACTTGCACATCACAGAGTACCTACGAATGGGGTGGGTCTCTCTTAATACTACCGTGCCCCCCCCTCTTATTCCATATCTGACGGCGTCATACTACGAGTTTCGCAAAGGGCCTATGACCCGCAGACCGCACGTATTAGAGTCCACAGTGACTTAGAAGGCAATTAAATTTATCAGGGTGACCCCTTACTCCATCTTCTTTCTTACTATCCGCAGCTCATGGTATTGTACGCATGGAGAAACCATCTCCATATATACTGCCGCACGGCTAAGATAGGCCGCACGACCATCATACATGAGTAGGTATATTGATAAGGTAGCGACATTATATTAGAGATCGTAGGATAGAATTCGTGATTAGGTTTTTTTTTAAGTTATAATAAATTCAATCAATATAATTTTTTGATTAGTTAATGGGGTATTCAGAGTAAAGCGATAACTATTAAATATTATTATAATTAGCCTTAGTTAATATTATTTAGTATATTAAATGACATTTAATATATTAGATAATTATTATTTTATAAGATATTGATCGATGAACAACGGTTATTAATTTAACTAATAACTGATAAACAAATTATGTGAATTTGTTTATAGTAGAAAAAAGTAAATTAATTATTTAGACATTAACATAAATCAAATTTAAAGATACAAAGCTAATTTGCTAAGGGTGGAAGATAGATAATATTTGCATTCATCCATGTTATTTGCATCTTATTGAAGCACGATGTGGGTGGTTATTTAAGTAATGTTTAGTCCTTGAATATTTAGAAAATTTAAATTCTAAGAGTTAGAAGGAAAAACTTTTATCTCTCAAACAAATACATGGGTTAGGGAAAAAGGTGAAATTTCTCCACTTAATATAATTTGGAAAAAACGTAAACCGTGACTTTTGCATTTAAGTTGTAAACTTAGCAAAACCAAAACATGTGTTTACATTGTGTATTCTTTATGCTATTGCTTTGGGTTTTGGGTTGACTAGTGTTGACCAGTATAGGACGTCTACCAGAGGCTTGGGGGTTATGTGATTGTGATGTCATGATGATGTTTTAATCTCGATCTTTATAAACCCAACCATGGTTTGTGATGGAATGCTCTATGTATTGGATGTGATTGCTGATTGTTATAGTCGAGATTCTTGTGTATGAGACTCTTGACCTAACCATTATTTTAGTCATCGATTAGTTATCCTTGATTATTTTCTAGTTTCCATGATGGGACTGAGATGTGGATTTATTCTTGATGATGTCATGTTGTGACATGTTTGACTCAACCATTTTTGGAGTCTTCGATCAGTATGATTGAGATATATATTTTGGTTATTGAGAACCATTGGATATTTGATTATCAGTGATACTTCAGTTGCCAATAGAGAGCTGTTGTGTTCATGATTTTCTATGGATGTTAGCTCATGGAGATTTGATGCTTTTATGCATATTTGATGATTTTATGGATTATCTTTTTTTATTTTGAGATTTATGAGTCCATGAGCATTAGGGTAGGATATCTACATGTAGTGATGGGAAGTGGCTTGCAATGGAGGCCAGGGCCCTAAGAGGCTGCCAGGGTAACTCATTGTAAGTTGGATTAATAAGTGATAACATTCACACCTAATACTAACTGAATGAACCTAAAAAGATAAGTGTTTTGTTCTCGCCCATGCCTTGAGCGCTTGTACAGGCTAGGATGGGAGTAGTGAGACGCATGGTTGCGACCTTGCATTTCGTAGTATGCCTTGTCAGTATGAGAGGATACTAGTGACCGCATGAAATCAGTATGGACCTGTGGAGTTTAGCTAACTGCCAGGGTAACTTGTACGTGATAATTGCGATGACACTTTCTCGCTTGCATAGTAGGTTCCTACATGTCATTGTGTGCCTCTGGAGATTAGATGTCAGATTTTGTGTTAGGAACCTTTGAGTTAGTATACTTTTAGGATTCCTGGACTTATGGAAATGTGTGCTATATGATTTTGATAGCCTGTTTAGGACTTGAGATTATCTCCTTAGCATGGTGGGAGTGGACCACTTAGGTACCACGCAGTCGGGTGGTAGTGTATTTTGCACTCTTATCATTTTGAGATTCATTGAGACATCGTGGTTGATGCGTCCTTCATGATGGTGGATGTGTATCCTTTTTCATTGATGATTAGCATATGTTAGATGATGTTATCTTATGCTTTTATTTGCATGTTAGATTACTTTCTACATATGATGTTTTATATATTAGGAGTGACATTCCTACTATGTTAGTACCAATGATCTCTTCGGTGATTTGGAATGTTACGCACGGAGGGATGGCTAGGATCCACGATGGTCTAATGATGCTATTAACAGTTGAGAGGAACCGTGCACTTAGTTTATTATGTTTGATCTTTATGATGGATGTATATGTTCTCTATGATGTTGTATCATGTGATTATCTCTACTTTGATGTATCATGGATTAGAATAGGATGATGTACCTTATTCTATGTATGTATATTTTTGAGCTTGTCATACCTTGTGGCATGTACAGTGGATGAATGAGCATTTGAAATGTAACATATAAACATTGGCCTTATCATTATTATTTCATGAGGATGTTGTACTAGATGGATTCATGTATGTAATTCAACGTTAAGGGATCTTAAAGAATGTAATCTGTTATGTATGTTATGTTTACTTTCAGATGGACATTGCTATTGCTTCTGTTAATGTGCATAAGTTATATGTGATGTTTACTTCTATAGGAAAAAAAAAAATTGCTACTAAACTTAGTGAAATTCTAGGTTAATTCTTTGGATCCCTTGGCGGGGCATTACATGATAGGCTTATATGTGGGAGCTTTTGCTCCCGAATTTTACAAATTTTTACCAGAAAATTGTCAGCCCCATTGTTAAAGTTAATTTCTGGCTGCTAAGAATAGTTTTCCAACTATTTTAGTTGCTTCCTATTTTTTCATTTATTTATTTTGATTTCTTTCTAATTCTTGCACCACATAAATGATAGATTAGAGAAATAAATTGATTCTATTTTTCTACCCTTTCTATTTCAATTGGATTTGTTCAGTTTTTAATTTGTCTTAGTATTACTTACGGTTCAACCTATGATTTATTATTATATGCATGCATTTTCTCTACTGTGATCATCCAAAACCATATTAGATTCAATAAGTATTTTTATTAGCAGATTTTTTTTTTAATCCTTCCTCCTATGGTTTGTTATTATATGTATGCATTTGCGATTCAGTAAGTATTTTTATTGGTAGATTTTGTATGTATTGTTTTCTCAATTTTATTTCATGAACGATTCATGAATTAATGAGTTATATCATTTTGAATTTCTATATTAATTAGATAGCTCTTCTAACATTAAATATTTTAATTAGTTATTTTTACATTAATGAGAAGTTCATGGTTGATGAAATTCATAATTATATACATTTCCAACTATCTCCAATGCCCATCAAGTTCTCCAAGCCAAACTTATTTTGTGAACAATTTATGAATTAATGAGTTATATCATTTTGAATTTCTATATTAATTAGATAGCTCTTCTAATATTAAATATTTTAATTAGTTATTTTCACATTAATGAGAAGTTCATGGTTGATGAAATTCATAATTATATACATTTCCAACTATCTCCAATGCTCATCAAGATCTCCAAGCCAAACGAGGGGTTCTTTTTTGCATACCAGTAAAAATGAATGTAATCAATGAAATACAAAAGAAGTTATTTATCATTTCTATACATTGATGAAGAGGTAAATTGATTTGTTTGTTTTATTGAAATTGGATATATCGTAAAAATGTGCACTTCTAATCTATACATTGATGAAGAGGTAAATTGATTTGTTTATTTTGTCTATTGGTGATTATGTCAAGAAACCTCAAGGATATGTTGCTTATTTAAAGGTTCATATTCTACTCAGTTGTCTATTTTATAGTTATTTCACTGCTAATTGCTACTTGGATTTTTAATAATGAAAATTTCTTATTTCTTAAAAAGAATAAAGAATTATAAAATAATAAATGTCAAGTTAAATAAAAATAAATCCACTTAAATATCATGTTGAGCTTTGACATGTGATATGAATAAGGAAAGAACCATTTTAAATGGAAAAAATGACAAAAACACCTATTTTATTATGCCTTTATTTTATCCTTCCAAGTGCAATTCCCTTAGTAGATGCAGATATTAACAATTTAAATAGATAAGAGATTTCTTATCTAAATTTCAAAGAACTTTTCTATTCTAAATGTTGGTGTATTATATTTAAGACATATTTTTTGGTAGTAGTTATACATATAGAAATTTATACTTATGCTTTTATATCCTCCAATTTAGGTATGGTTATATTCTTAAAAATTAGTGAAATATTATTGTAATATAATGAATTACAATTTTTTTTTATAGATTTCTTATTCGTTGTGAATAAGAACAATTACAATCTCTTTAACACTTTAGCAAGCTATATCTTAATTAAATCATCCAATTAGCTTCATTAATAATTGATTAGTGTTGATAGGTTTTTTTTATTACATTTTAGTCATGTGGTTCTTTTTAAAAGTAGTTGAAACTTTAACATGATATTCAAGTCATAGTTTTCCACTCAATTTATTAAGCATTTTTGCAATGGATTGGTTTTCTCTAACCATAAAAATATAGATGATTGGATTTTAGTAGAGAGAGTTCTCTAAGAACAATAGGTTCTAGTAAAAGGTAATTATAAATATTTATAAGCCTATCTCGGTGGATATGAGGGGAAAACAAAATTTTAACATAAATAGATTTAAAAAGCTTCAATAACATTGTATACTAAATTACTTGTTAAAGGAAGCACATTGTCATCAAGGGTGATACAATAAGATGTTGTCATCCACATATACAAGCCACTCAAAATCAATAAGAATAAAAGAATACACTCCTATTGGTTTTTTGTTGCAAGTACATAAACATGCAACTGCTAGTTAGTACTTCTCTATATTATCTAAAAGAAAAAAAAGCACTACCAAAAATACAACCAACCAATTCTTAAAAAGAAAGAGTATTTACAAAACAAAATTAAAATAAGATAACTCAAGAATATTACAAACATAATAATATCATAAATTATATTGAATTTTTAAATGCAAAAAGGAAAAAACCACTAACAAAAATACCACCAGCCACTTAGAAAAAGGAAAAAGTTAAAAAAAAAATTTCAAAAAAATAATATACTCAAAAACATTACAAATATAATTTGAATGCACTCAAACTAAATGTAGAAAATGAGGTGAAAACATAAGTCTCCGCCTATATAGGTGGGACTAATAAAACATCTCTATGTAATTTAATTTTAATAAATACCACAAATGATCATTCAATAATACAGAATACAATGAAATTTTCCTACGACAATATGTTTTAGTAAATTAATCAATAAGATAATGATCATTCAATAATACATAATACAATGAAATTTTCCTACGACAATATGTTTTAGTAAATTAATCAATAAGATGATCATGTGAGACTAAACAAGTAGTGTGTATTGTTGTACACATTGTCCACAACATGGAGGATACTAAATAATAAAAATTATATTCTATTTCTAATAGATGAAGTAAAAATTTATTTATATCGTAATTAAAAAATAAAAGTTTGTTGCATCATAACTTTTTTATTTTATTAATAATTTAAAAAGAATTTTAATAAAATAAAATAGTTATGTGTGGCATCTAAGTGTGGCATCTAATAATATCAAGTTAAAAATTTTGACTAAATGAAATATTTCAACATCAATTTAATATTATATTATTTAAACTTAAATTCAAAATAGAGTACATAATTTTTCACTTATTTTGGTCCTATTAAAAAATGGTAAAATATTTTGGTGCAAGCTAAAAAAGTGAATGTAATAGGCAAGGAGGAAAATCATATTTTTTAAATCAAAAAAATCAATTAAACTACTAGCTAATAAGGATCCACCAATCACAAATTAAGAAAATATAGTTAAAAAATATATTAATACAATAAAACTATTAGAAACTATAGATTAAGAGCAATTTATACTATTGTCAAACATATATTAATTAACATAAAATGACGTGAAAACATAAGTCTCCCGCTATGATTAGGGGACTAAAAATTAAAATGGTATAATAAATGGAAAATCAAATTTGAACTTCCTATCCAAGATCTACTTTTTCTTATAATACAATTTGAGAAGAATGTCCAAGTACAACTATACAGTCATCAAATTTAGCGCCCGCCACTACTACTCCTATTTTAAATTCGAGTTTATCTAGGCCTGCCCCATGACACATTAATCCATTATTTTCAGCTTATATTAAGAGAGGGAGCATTTTAATTTTAAAAGAAACCCATCCTCATAAGGCTGACGTTTGGAGAATACTAAAATAAATAACATAAATCATCAATATTAATAAGATACTTGTTGTAGATAAAAGATAAAAGGTATTAAAGATAGACATAGATGGGTGCGGCCGTTGGGATAAGTGCTCCCAAAGTACAGCACACACAAAGAGACAAAGGGAAACCCAGTATCCAACTGCGTATTAAACACATCATTCTGCACAAGCCGATAATCATAGGTACGATATATAAATCAAAGAACGAACCAGTGCTGACAGGAAAAAGAATGCATGAATCAAAGGAAATAAAAGGCGTTTGTCATGGCTGCTTCTAATTCAAAGCTCCCCATTCACTGATTGTCTCATAATCAGCATCATCATTACCATCATTTATCTTCAAATAGCCCTTCACAAAATTCAATAAGCATTGTAAATAGTTCTTTGTTTGTTGAAACTACTGGAGAGTCCTTTTTATTTTATTTTTGTCTTTCTGATCGTTGAAAAACAACACCTGGGAAGCCTCATTCCATTGGGCAATTGCCATTTTAAGGTGGATGTGTGGGCAATTGTCATCTTGTAGCCCTAGTATTTGTGGGTGCTTGGGGAATTGCCACTTTTTTGAGATAAAAGATTTACATTGATTCTGAGGTGGGTGTTCTGGCAAGAAACTATTTTTTCAGCCATTAATGGTGGTGGCTTATGCCATCCATGCCAAATTTGGCATGTTTACGAGTATCAGTGTAGTTTATGTTGGAGATTGAGAGTGTTGAAACCACATCCGCTTTATAATATGGCTATGGGGAATTTTAAAAATGGGCTGTTTTGGTGGAGTAGAAGTGGGAGGGAGATACATGAAGTATTCAGCTTTTGCTATTTGTGGTGTGAGATATCTGGGGGCTAAGCCATGAGAGGGTATGTATTAAGTATTAGTGTTCATTCAATGTTGTTAGATAGATGTTTTGGTTCTTAGTTTGGATCAAATTAGTTGAATTGTGTAAGATCTGTGAAGGTTGGGATAGAGTTTGTTGGTTCTGTATATCATGCATCAGGGTTTGGAGTTTCATGGGGAGTGGGATAAGAAGAAAAGGAAGAACACTGTGTTGGATAGCTTTAGCAATTCGTCTCGCGATGAATGGGATTCAGGTTCTTGTACTGAGCCCGCTTTAAAACATAGGAAATCCCAATTGGGTTGTCAAGATGAAGTGGGCAATGATCACATTCAGTTCATGGGAAGGGAGATTTTTGATTCGACAACTTGTATTCCGATGGAGAATGTTAGGATTGGTGAGGATGGATTGTACGGCGAGAATGATTTAATGGTGGAAATTCATGGTGGTAAATCTATAAACCATTTGGAAACATCTGAAAGGCAAGGGAAAAATAGGATTTGTGATAGGGCCGATGAGAAAAGAAGTCATGGATCTCTCACATTGAATGAGAATCGAATGTGTATGTTGACGATTATCAGTGAGCTCAAGGAAAGAAAAGAGAAAATGCTGATTTGGTTGCAGCAGGAGGTGCAAAAGATCATGAATGATGGTTGTGGAGGTTCTAGTGTGAGGATTGGAAATGGTGGGCAGATGGAATTTGAAGAACAGCATGGCTCTGGAGCCAAGGCAAATAGTACAGGAATCACTGTGTTGGGTAATGGAAGTGGAGAAATTGATTTTGGTGGTGAAACAAGTGCTACACATGTGAGTTTTGTAAACCCTAATGGCGATTCGGGACGAAAAGAGCTTGGGTTTAGAAAGGAAAATGAGAGTGGTGATAGAATGTGTATGGAATTTGGTAGTCAGAAAAGTGTTGGACAATCAGATGTGGGCATGGGAGGAAGGAGTAATTCAGAGGGAATGCAATTGGGAAATCGAAGGGATGCAATTGTTGGGCTGACGAATCCAGATGTGCTGCCAGGTGAAATGACATTTGGGGCAGAGCAAACTCAAAGTAGTTGTGGCATAGGATTGAACTATGCAAGTAGAGGATCTGGAATGGTTTTTGCTGGGTCTCATTTTGACAGGGGCATAATGGATAGTAGAGGCAGGGGAGGGCTAGGAATTAGAAATTCACTAGGGTTGGTGAATCCACAAACTCTAGCCAATTCGGCGCGTGGACGTCAGGTCAATGGTATGCAGATAGCAGGTGAAGGAAGAACTCCAGATTTGATTGGGATGCACAACCAGAGTTTGCAGTTGCAGAGTTCTGCCCCTATGATGTGGAATGATGTTGTGGAAAACCCTAGAGATGCCAGCCATGGTATTCATTTTGATGCCCACAACAAGCTGGGCAATAGTGGAATAGGTTCCTACAGAGGTTTAGTATGTAGTGGCGCAGGATATGATAATTCATCAGGAATGATGAACTCAACTGGATTACAAGTGACAGCTTCTAGTTTAGGCATGCATCTTCCCAATATTACGCAGGATATGGGACATGGTGGTTTGAACTCGTTGTCTATGCAACTGTTCCCGGGAATGCAAAACCAGGCCATGGCGCAGAATTTTTCTGGAAAACAGAACTTTTTAGGCCTAAGCATGAATGGGAGCATGGGTCCAGTTGCACCTCTTTTAGAGGAAGGAATCAATACACATGTTTTTCCTGGGGTATATCATAATGATCAAACACGACATGTCTTGGCAGCAAAATTCAATCCTTTACCTGGTTCGTCCGGCATACGTGGTAGGCCATATAAAAAAGGTGGTACTGGTCGTAGAACAGATGAATTGGAGCTGAACACATAACGTCAATGGAGCTTTGATAACTTGGGGGTGGTTTATGTCTGTTCCAAGTTTTCTCTAGTCGAAGCTGTTTGCTTGGCACAAAGAAAAACTTTGTTACCTTAAATATATATGATTTTTTTCCTCATTTATCGAATTACCTTCCTTCAATGTAATTGAAATATATTTCTAGAGCCTATTGTATCCATTCAGATAAAGAATTGAGACAAACAGCTTGAGTTTTGATGTGATCGTGAATAAAAGCATTGCTCTGAGAGAACATGATGATAAAATAGTTAAATTTTTTTATCTTCGACTGACTGGACGAGGGTCTACATCTGACCTTGCTGTTGGCTTGGGATCCCTGGTGAGTGTTAATTTTTGCTTGTATCAATGCTTTTTCATACTCAAACAAAGTTCATACATTTATCTCTATCTTGCTATGTCCTAAAATGCAAGCTATTTTAAATGGAAATGGCAAGTGACATTATCCTTTTGAAATCTATTTTCAATGCCACTCCAATTTTTCTGCTGTGTCCATTTTACTGCAGATCCTGTTTGTTTTTGGTTAGAATATTGTTTTCATTATATCAATTTATGCCATTCGATGTATAAAGCTGTGAAATAGAGGAATGAATCCCCTAGTGTGCTTGGGTCTGTAAAGCATTTTTTTTCCTCCTTACTGGGAACACTTTGTTCATGGCAACCACTCTTTTTCTGGGAAATCATCTTATCTGGTATTATTTCTACATATGTAAGTGATCCAAGTAGATATTTTAACCAAATTGAAATGATGGAGCTTACTTTTGTCATAATGTTTCCAGTTGAACCCTATCTATTTTATCCACATGTGCCATGCCACTCAATTGACTTAATTCTATCAAATCAATCTTACATTTGCACTCTGACCTACAACTGTGTTGAAAGAGTTAATGAAACTTTTTAAGTGTTATTGTAATCAAGGTTTGCTCTTAGGCAAATGATTGCAACACCTAGGGCGACTTACTCAGAATATGTATAGTGCAATAGATCAAATTTTCAGGACGACCTTGAATCTTTTCTTAAAAATTCAATTCCAGGACTAAAAACTGACCACGTAGAGCATTTGTAGTAGCTGATTAATTGCTAAAGATTGTGGTCCACAGACTGTTAACTGGGTGTAGGTAGATGCCTCTATAGGATCTTTCTGCAATTCATCTACACTGTTTTAGTCTTACCACAACCACTCTGCAATAAGGTCAAATTATGCTTGTCTTCTCACAGGATATTACCATCTTCTCTGTCAGTTCAGGCTATTGCCTTCTTTTTCTGCATGCCATGCAATATTCTTATCTGGAGCTCACAATCTCCTTTGTCGTTGGCAGTAAGACGAGAAAAAGAAAGATGTGAATGAGATTGTTGATGATTGGAATGTGTTTTAGACTAAGGAGCTAGAGCTGTGGAGGATGGTATATGTAGGACACTATTCTTGATCCTCATCTCACTGTTCACATAGTTGCACCTTGTGCTTAATGTATTGGTTAATGCCTTGATGAACTTTTCATGCTTTTATTGCCTCCTGGAGTGACTAGTTTTTGGTTGTCTGACATTTAACTCAGCTTTTTTGTATCCTTTGATTTAATTATTTTAAATGGTGCCTAGTTGTTTATGGATGTTAGTTGCCATTACTAATATACTATTATTTTTCTATGGGACTTGCAACCTTTTAATTGCATAAGAGCTGTTAATCATTATTTTAAAAAAATTTCCACTTAATGTCACCATGTCATTGTTATTAGACATCAACTATTAAGCAGAGAGTAAACCCCACGACATGTTATCATCCCACTCCACAAAATTCAGTGTGCTAGAACGAGCCAAGTTTACAGGCAAGCAAATATCTACACATCATACCAAATAAACAAAAAACAAGTTCCCAAATTAATATCGTTTTCATACATTTTAGACACGTGCCAGTCTATGATTGCTAAATTGACGTGGACAACGATAATTTTTTCCCATGATCTCAATGATTTATGCTAAATCGTTTCCATCATCTGAGAACAGGTTGTCAATTATTTGACCTCCCTACATACAACTATTTGCTCCCTTTGCTTAATGTGGTGCAAATAATTTGTTGGGTATACATGCATAGCCAAATTAGAGTTAGCAAGGACTTGGATTTTCAACTTTTCTCATTTAATATTAGGGAACTAAGAATAAGAGGGAAATAAAATAGTTCTACTTCAAGCCTTTTTAAAGTCCTTTTTAAGCCTACCCTTTTAATACTACTATACAAGTGGAATTTTGAAATTGAATTTTTTTTGACTAGTATCTAAACCAAAAATACTAAAAAAGTTGAGTATTTGGAAAGTTGCATGTGGTTCAACCATTGTGGTGTTGTAGTGTTTCAAACCAATATTAAGGCATTCCATTGAGCGGGCTATAGAGCATGCTCCAATATCCCAGTAATAAGTTGCATTACCTTTATATGAAGATCCAATAATTAGTCTCTCCCTGTATTTAATATTTATATTCGTACGAATAGGAGGGTCAATATATTCTGAAATAAGAAGGATCTTGACTTTATTTGGGGTTGGAATGAAAGACTTTTATGTGCAGTCAAGATTTTCTTTAGGTAAAACAGATTGCATGCAAATCAAAGGCATTGATTTGGCCCATAAGAGTGGTAATATACAAATTCTTCAAGTAATTCACATTTTAATGATAAGATCATCACTGAAATGTACTCACTTCTACTTATCTAATAACCACTACTCTGTCAGGGATAAAATTGGAATTATATAAACCTTTGATTCTTCTCTTCCTCCTTACCCTCTTCGACACTTTTCTAGCAAAGAAAACTTCAAAGGCATTGATTTGGCCTTTAAGAGTGGTAATATATAAATTCTGCAAGGAATTGTCACATTTTAATGATATGATAATCACTGAAATGTGCGCATTTTTGCTTTAACTAATAATCACTACTACTCTCAGGGCTAAAATTGAAGTTATATAAATCTTTGATTCTTCTCTTCCTCCTTGCCCTCTGCAATAATTTTTTAGTTTCTTCTTCATCCTCCTCATAAGGGTTCTTCCGCCTTTGAGGACCTGTGCATCGATCATCAAGAAAATGAACATTCCTGGCCATTCCTTTCACTTAATTTATTTTTAATTCAGTAACTAAAAAATTCATGAAAAATCAAATTGCTCTTGGAATTACATTCCTCCTTTTTTAATACCTTGTGTTTTCATGAAATACAAAAGTTTCTCTTCATCCTCGTCCTCCATGTTGATAAGGATTTCGGACATCTTTGGTTTCTGTGAAATTTAAGAGTAATAATAAGCAAGGGGACATAAAATTACTGCAATCTAAAACTAAACAAGTATTCATAATAAAGAATTTGGAAATGGACCTGTGTAACCTGTTCACCACTGTAAGGACTCTCTTGCTCATCCTTTATATTCTCTCTTTTCCAGGTCCTCCTGGCATATGTGTGGTTTGAAGGCTGATACCGATCCACAACCTTGCCACTATGTAATGAACTTTTTATTATAGGTTGTGTCTTTGGAATCTGGTATGTATTTGTCTTTGGTTTCTTAAGAATTTTAGAATGCATTACATTGTAGGAGCTGGGTTTGTGATATTCTTTCTGAAGCTGTTTGGTTTTGGATCTGACATCTATGAACTGTGAACAACAACTTTTTGTCAAATTTAGACATATGACGTGTGATTAGTTACACCTAGTTCATACCAAAATACACGCTTTTGTTGGCCAGAGCATATAGATATATTACAGTTTCAGCAGGCTTCACTGCAACCTGTTTTGCATTTTCATACTCCTTTTCGCTTTGCTTCATCCTTTGACTTAAATCCTGGATTTGCAGCATTCATGCTGTTAAGTGTTAACTATGTAATAGATAAGATTCATTCTTTTAAAATGGGATAGGATTGATTCTGGAAATGAATGTTAGCGTGTACCTGCAAGTTCTGGGTAAAAGCAAGGCATAATTCTGATTTCATGGCAGATAAACTATCTGCCATTGTTTCAGGAATCATCTTGAGAGCATCAGAAATCTCATCCAACTTGAGCTTGCTTGACTCTTCAATGATTCGATCAGATATGGTCTTCAGGGTGTCAAGCAAGCTTTCTTTGGTCCCTTCCTCTTCCTTTATCTATCAGGGGAATTCATTAGTCTAAATAATTGCAGGCAATTGCTACTGTTAATATATATAGGAACAAAAGGGGTTTCTCTTTGAATCAAGAATATGAATACAACTGACACTCAAACGAATGTGTAAATATAGATGGACGCATGTGAAATAAAACTGGACATATGGAATTAATAAAGGATATATTGAACACTTTACAATATGGAAATTAATTGGGTGTTATAATATTATTAGATGAAGGTTGGTTAACTGCATCAGGGAAACATTTGTTTTCAGTAGTTTTATTTTATTAGTTTTGATGTATTGTGTCTCTTAGATAACTACACTCAATTGTAATATCTTTTACAAAATTATCAAATATTCTAATGAATATTGTTGACAGAAAGCATTCTCTACTTTCCTAACACTTAAATTAGCATGCAAAGCTGAGAAGTCCCTTTTCAGATTATATTACATTGAAACTTTCAGAAACAAAAGTTATTCCTTCATAAAATGCATAAATTTGTTATATTTGATTTTAAGCTGGTGAGGCTCAGGGCTCAAATGCTAACCCTTCTTTATGTTTGATTTGAACTGAACCACCCAAAAATTCTCCAGCAGCAGGGGCAACCACAAGAGAGTGGAGGCAAGCAATCCCAATTACCCAATCATAAATCCTAATGACAAGGGGTTCCCGTAAGCTTACAATCCTCAGAAGACCAATAATCACATATCTGCTATGGCTTTCTGTTTTCCCTACACAATTAGGGACATGCCCAACAAGTGGCCATGTTCAGAAGCTAGTTTCTGAAGTGTGCATCTTAAGCTGTTATTTCATCTGGCATTTATTTCTTAACTGTATGGTGCTGAATTTAACCATGGCGTAATATTATTAGGTTGTAAGTTTTCATATACTAACCTAAAACATTTGCTAGTTACTTTCAAAATGGAACATTCTTGAAACTATTTCTAGAGGGACAGTCTAAAGTTAGGAAATCTAAATAGGCCCTTAGTTTGCTGGTGCAGTTCATGGATGTTCTTTTTCCGCAACTGATTTAGTTCCAATTTTTTTGTCATGGGATCAGATTGTGTACTCCTGGTATACTTGAGCAGAATAGATATTGCACATGATAGATAATTTAAGTTGAAGAAGATATGTAGTATACACCATGCAGTGTAGTGACTTGGAGTGCGTTTCCATAAACTTCCAATGAAGTGAAAGCTTATCCAGTGGGGTCCGTTTATTAGTTTCTTCCAACAAAAGCACAAAAGACAAAGTGGGGAATTTTGCTGGATAAGATTGGAAAGCGAGTCAAAAAAAATGATGGAAAAGTTATGTCTGTTAATAGTTTAAGAAGTGCTTTGAGCAGATGAGTAATAAAATAAACAAGTTATTTGCAACATCCATATGTATAGTCTATGTTGTTTCAAACTAAAATTAGCTTTGGGAGCATATCTGCACACTTGCATGGTGCCAGTTTTACTTTCTTAAAACAAATATCATTAGAAGAATTAAGACAAATTTAATTTTTTGAGAGATGGCTCTGCACTTTCTTCCATTGTGATTAATAAAATTATATGCACAATATCTTCTCTCTGGTATATTGTACTGAAACATAACAGGAGTTCGGTAAGTTCTGAGTTAAGCTTTAAGGACAATAATATTTTCATTTTGTGTTGGGTTTTCACAGTATTCATTGGTCTAAAGGAAGTGGTTTTAACATCCGAGAATCTTGTCGAGTCAAACTATAATTAGCTTTGGTAGCATAGCTGCACACGAGTTGTGTCAGTTCAACTCTTTTTGTAACACATATCAAAGGAAAGTTTATTTTTGATAGATGTCTCTGTACTCTCTCCTATTATGATTAATACATTTATATGTACTTTCTTCTCTCTGTGGTGGATTCTGCAAAACCATTACAGGAGCTGTAGCTGGATTCTACGATACTATCTTTAAAGACAAACAGTTTCCTTCTGTGTATTATTTTCAATATTCCTTATTCTAGAGGAGGATGGAGGGTTTTACTGTCTGGGAATCTTTGCTTGGTTTCCCCCTTTATATACTAGTTAATAAAATAATTTGTTTCCTTGTTGGGAAAAGGAGAAAGCTAATCATAGTTATCTATTCAGGAATGTCATACGTTACCAGTTGCTGCAGAGTACTCTCTTGTACAACAGCTGTTTGTCGTATACTTTCAGCTGCAATGTCATTTTTTATGACATTTAGTAATAATAGAAAAACCAAAAAAAGAATAATGATAAAATATTTTTATAAACACCTGTTTGGCTTCTTAGACTTAAATAAATATCATTACTTCAGTGCAAAGAGAAACAAAATTGACTAGAAGCATATGTACTTTGAAGGGAAACTTCTTTCACTGCTTTGTTTACTTGCTGCAAGTCACTCTGAACAGAGTTCAAAACTAGCAAAACTCTATTTAGGGCTGTATCCACGTTGCTAAGCCTCTGCTCAAGCTCTTCTGAAATGCGGTCTACAAAAATGGAGATTTGCATGATGAAACAGAGCTCTTTTAATATCAAAGCTTTAAAGTTTTTAACTAGACAAGGGTTTAGAATTTGAAGGATACAGTTATCACCTGGATATCTCTGGATCATATTATTGGCACTAGAAGGCCTCGTTAAAGAAAGTACTTGAGAACACTCATCTCTGCTACTACCATGCGAAAATGGTACAAAGCATGAATTTCTTTTGAGTGGATTTTCTCGTTCTTGGGAGCCATATCTCCACTGCAATTACAATTTAATATTTTTATTATTTTTATAAAGTCATCTAAAACATATATTAGAATTAGTTGAGCAATAAAATAAGCCATTCCTATTTTATATAATCATCTTAATGTCAACTCATTAGAAAAATAATGGACCCAAAAATGTGCTAACCACCATAGCCAGCCCTGTGCAACAAAAAAACAATTTTGATTCAGATGTAGGAAGGAGACTTCGAATAGTATTAGATTGTTTGAATTTTTAATTCAATTTGACCAGATCAGTTATTGTAATTGTGGACTTAAATGGATGATAATGTTAAATCTTATTAATAGAACTTGTGGGACTGGCTGGTCTTCTGTTACAAAAAATATATAAGAAATAGAAGAAATAGTAACTCGTTGCATTTCACTCACAACAATAGTCTTCTTTTCTATCTTGGGTCTGTTGAGTAGTTCTGAGCATGCAATATTGGAAGTATTCTGAACTATAGATTGCAGCACTCTGTCATATATATACCATTTATGTTCATGGTAATCTTATTGCAGTGTTTATAACTTTACCTATGTTACTATAACAGAGCAAATCCTGAAAAAAGTTGTGAGAGCTTTTTGACTTATTAAAGATCCATTATCGACAAACATATGTTACTGGAATTGCGGATGTAGAACAGCTTAAAACAAAAGGTACTGAAGGGGGTGCTTTTTGAAGGAGAATGGTTCTATACGGTATTTGAAAGCTTCCAAATTGCACTTAAATGTAAAAATGCCTCTTGAAAACCTGTGATAATTTTTTTTGTTTTGAACTAGACAGTTTACGGTTACCGTACATTACCTATGAAGCACACATCATCATTCTGATGATGGGGATTATGTAGAGATATAGGTTTTAAATATATTTCTTTATTCATTTTTTACGTTTAGAGCAGGATAATGGGGATTATGGACTGTGATCAGAAATGTTTGAAAAAATCTTGTCGTAGGTTTTCCAGAAGCATTTTTCAATTTATAACCTGTATTTTGACTGCGCTTAAGGATTGGAGGAACAGTTTTCATAAGCATTCAACTTTGTAAAGTTTAATAGATAAGACAAGCTAATACCTGATTATTCGGGATAATATCTTTTTGCGAGTTCTGAGAAAGTAGCGTATTTTGAGACACTTGCGAAAAGAACAGTTTTCATAAGCATTCAACTTTGTCAAGTTTAACGGATAAGACAAGCTAATACCTGATCATTCGGGATAATATCTTCTTGTGAGTTCTGAGAAAGTAGTGTATTTTGAGACACTTGCGAAAAAGATTGCTGACTTTGAGAATTTAGTGGAGGATAAGAGCTTCGCATTGGGGGAATATGCCTGTTGTTGAAAGCTTGTGCACCTGGAGCACTTCGACCGTCCAATCTCGTTCGAAGAGTATTTACATGCCTGAATCAGTATTAGAAACAATGTCATTTGATGTAAGAAATCTTAACAAATGGATTTATCAAAAAGAAATTTTCACGTGCCAAAGGAAAATGTAGCAGAAAAATAAGACTAGAAATAAATTTCGTAAGATTGTCAAGCATCGATTAGTACGACAGTCACTATTTAAGAATTGATAAAAATGTCAAAATTAAGTATTAAAATGACGAGAAGAAGAGCGAAAGTTCCTGTGTGTTGGTCAAAAATTAGCGACAACCTAGCATTTAGAAGGTGCGGAGTGATATTTATTAAATAATATCTCGAGTTGCAGATAATGTAACAACAGTGATGCGGGATTTGACGAGAAATTGTGAGAAGTTATATATAAGTTCTTACTCGTGAACTTTTACATTGAATTGAGAATTGTATTGCTTAAGTTGTTGCCGGGAAAGGGAATTTGGATATTCACATAATGTCGACATCAAACAAAACATCAGAATACAAACAATTTTTCATGCTTTTAGAAAACTTCATTGAAGAATATGTAAATTGATTCAATATATAAAAAGGAAATTGTAATTTGAATGATAGACATGAATCTACCTCTTTAGAGCAACAGTTGATGAAGTTTGACGAAACAAATAATAAATGATGGCTGAAAACTTGAATTGCCACCAGGAAAGGAAATAAAATGGAACAAACTAACGATTTTACACGCCTCTAGGAAAATGTAGAGATATATAGAAGATGAGTAGGAAGGAAATAAAATGGAACGAACTAGCGATTTTGCACGCCTTCGGTTAAAAAAAAGGATATATAGAAGACAAGCAGCAAATATATTAAAGAGTCTTGTGGAGGACGATGATTTAAACCGCCGTAGTTTACACTTTTATTCATACAGCATTGGACAAAAGAAAATTAGCCTGAATCTATAATTTTCGTAACTTCAATTCATGAAATACGACGGATGAGAACATAACTGCCAGTCACCGACCTTGAACTGTCGAGCCCCGTAGGCAATGCAGAAATTGAGGAAAGATCTGGACCGGGATACGCCTTGTTAATATTTAGCTTCTTCATCGAGAAAATCGTCCTGCCACTAATATTTTACCCTGAAACAAGCAAATTCAAATCGATCGAACAAATCTTCATCAAATTATCTCTAAATGATAATGAAAACCTGCAAAGCTTAGTGAAATGCATAAAATTCAGTAGAATTAAAAAAAATTTAAAAAAAACATGCGAATAGTGAAAAGAATTCTCAAAATTTAGTAACGTTAAACAAAAAGAAGTGTAAAGAACATGCAAATTTTGATCAGTTACTCGAAGTTCAGGAGGGATTTGAGTAAAAATATGAAAGCTTGCAGAGTTCAATTAAATACAGAATAAATCGTAGATATTCAAAAAAAAAATTGATGTTTGAAACCTACAGCTTTCGGCAGTCAATTGCTTGAGATTGGATTAAGTTTGAGATAAACTCTTAACGACAAGCAAAATTCAATCAAATGTAAATATTTCAATACTGATCGAAATGATTTTTTAGACAGAATTCCAGAAAAAAATATCAAAAGCCTTGAACCTCGCTTCGACTCTTAGACTTGTTTTGTAATATACAAATAGGCTGCGTCTGGCGTTGTTGTTGAATTCAAATTCTGGAATAAAATTTTGGCGTTGCTTCTTTCGGGATGAAGTACTCGACTTCTACGTGCTTTATATCCTCTTTTTCGTGAGGTAAAAGCTTAAATAGTAATTGATTCATCCATTTCCAGGGAGTAGACTTTATTTATTTATATTATTTTTGCTTGGTTTCGAAAAAAAACAAATTTAAATTTATTTTAGGCAGATGATGTTTGACCATTATATTGCAGCACGAAATGGTCTAAATATTGTTATTATTATTATTAATTAATTAAGACATTATATTCATTGTATTTTTAATTTTTAATTAATTAATTATAATGTTTAATTAATTAATAATCAAAGTTAATGGTACATTTTGGGTGAATAGAGTTTGTCTTATAAATAAGTTGAGTAAAATTCATGTACTTAATTTTTAAGCTGATAGGCTTATTTTGTATGGGACTTTAGTCAGAAAGTTCTGGTAATTTTCCAGGGAAGATTTACAATCACTGTTACTTCAGTGCCAGTGTTTTAATCGGGTCAAGTTACTGACATATTGTACGTGTATGGGTAGGGTTCAATCACCCTATTATTCGACTGAGATAGGCACACGATGGATCCAAACTATCGCATGATGCCCTAATCACAAGTAACTGAGAATCAATTCATAGATGGAATAGCTAGTTGGGTCGAGTCCAATCCAATTCATAGCTCCTTGTATTGCGCCTCATTCATAGCGGGGAAAGTAAAAGCAATGGCATGTTGATAAATCAATTAAAGGGCTTGGTTCAATTGATCATCGGATTTAGATAAACAGATTATTCATTCGAGGTTGAGTTTGACGGATGATTGATTTATTGGTTCCCGTTGGAGATGGAAATGGATATTTCATTGAGATTATTTCTGCTTAACTACTATAGTATCATTTTAAATTGTTCAATCTAATGTCATTAACGTACTTTATCCACTCCTCTGTAAGCCATGTCATTACTAACAATTTGTTATAAAAAACTAATGTGAGATTTGCCAACTTTGATTCATAAAAGTTAAACTTGAGTAGATTTCACATTAAAAGAGGGGTAAAATTTTTATTGAATACCAAAGAGTAGAACTGTTAGAATAAATAAATAATTAATTGTTAATTATTTATTCTATTGTTTAAGTTTACTTAAGTTAATGCATGTAGTTGAGGTTAGTTGTTGACAACACGTGAGTTTGTTCCCTTTAGCATACTTATCTTTTCCACCTTTTGTGGATGTGTGCTTAGTTGTCAACTTTATCTCCTACCTCTTTCCAATTTGTTCTACAAGCTTCCATGAGGCCTTTTTATTTAGTCTCTCACTCATTGTAAATTCATTCCAATTCCATTTTCACATAGCAATTCTAATTTCTTATTGTGAAATATTCTTGTGCAGTATTTGCTTCAAGCTCTTTGCTCCTTAGGTTTCTCTTCAACAAGCTATTTGCATTGCAGGTGATCTTGGCGCATTATCGAAGTCGGATTCTCAACTCTTACATGGTATCAGAGCCTCTTTGCTGCTTCTTGTTCGAAGGATTTTTGAAGCTATAATTTGGAGTCACAAACCCTAGTTTGTTTGTGCAATTTTTCTTCAAATCGGAGGTAGAGAGAATTTCTAAAACACTTTCAGCCCAAATGGACGCTGCCATTGGATCTGGAACGTTGTTTACAATTAAGATTCATATAAAACTTTTCGTTTTTGGCTTCAGGCTTTTTTTGGAAAAAAAAAATTGGCCTCCCAGGGAGCCATACGGAATTTCAGAGCCAAAAAAAAAAATTAAAAAATATATAAATTTTGGGCATCGCCGTAGTAGCGCCGATGCTCCACTGCGTGGCCACCCGCCGGCCACTTGATCCTCCCTCCGCCGGCAGCTCTCCGCTGAAGCACCTCCCCGGCGACCCGCCGCCAGCGCACAGCTAGTGCGCAACCAATGCTTCGCCAGCGAGCCACCGACAACAACAACGCCACTAGGTTTCCCTCCCGGGCGCTACTGCCATCGACAGTTTCCACTACTTCGCCACCCTACAGCCACTCCAACCACCTGACGTCACTTTCCAATAGGTGATGTCATCTTTAGACATAGTGATGTCATTTCCTGGCACCGTACATTACTGACGTCACTTTTTTGGCACCTCATGTCACTTTTTCGGCGACTTGGCTAACATCATTTTTTGGCGTGCTAACGTCATCTTGCTGTTTGCTGACGTCACCTATTCGACTGTTGACGTCATCATTTTGGCCACTAACATCATCAATCCATCGACGGTCTCCTTACGAGCATACGAGCGTCAAATTTAACACAGTGCTTGTAATTTTCTAGCAAGGTGCATTTTTGGAGCACCAGTCAGTATTTTGGCCATAACTTGAGCATACGGAGGTCTTTTTCTGATTCGAAAGAAGCGTCAGAAAGCTGACTTAGATATGGAGACATTGGTGCTAGTTTCGTAAGATTTTGAGTTCATTCGAGCTCCCATTTTTGTCGTCAAAGTAGAGGCTTGTGTTTCCTCCTATTCTGCATCAACAAATCCAGGTTCTTTTCCAATTTTTTGCTTTCCATAATTGTTTTTGTGGTATTTGAGGGATATACTTGTACATTTGTAGGGGGGGTGTCTTTCTTTTCTGTAATTTACTTCAGTGAAGACCCTTCTACTTCTGTCTTATTCTTTCTCTCAATGGCGGATCCATCTGTGACCCGTCTCACACCACACAACTAGCACACCTGGAAGGCACAAATGACTAGGCTTCTCATGTCAAGAGGTCTATGGTTTTGTTTGGATGAGAATCAACCTGCTCTTACGCAACCTTTTGAGGTTCTACAACACAGGAACAAGATGGATGAAGCCATGGGATTGATTGCACTCAACATTTCAGACAGTCTCCTATTTCACCTGGATGGTTTGACTACTCCATGGACTTATTGGCAGAAATTTCAGACTTTGTTTGGACAGGTGAATGAGTTCCGAGCACTTTAGTTGGATGCAGAATTGACATCTTTGTCACCAAGCAACTTTCCCACCATCGAGGACTTTCTGATGAAGTTCAAATCCCTACGTTCAGTTTTACAAGGATGTGGGAAGAACAAAATGGATAATGAGTGCATATTTTTTATACTCTCAAAGCTGAAGGGGCAATATTAGGTTTTTTCTTCTACTTTCTACTCCACCATGGATGCCCTTGGAGACAGACATAGGATGCCTACATTTGAGACATTTTGTGATAGGTTGACTAGGGAACAGGCAAAGATCCAACAAGTGGATGGCTCTGGCTCTTCCAGCCAAGCATTGGTTGCTCAAAATTCTAAGGGGAAATCAAAGAAGAAAGGAAAATCAAAGAAAGACACAGCAAAATCTAATCCTAAGCCTCCAGCTAATCCTCCAGCAAACCGTCCCAAGGGTAAAGATTCTTCATAGTCGGGTGAGTCTACCTCCAAGACCAAGAAGAAATCGAGTGAGAACTACAGCTTTTGTGGGAAAGATGGACATTCAATTTCCAGGTTTTGGAAACAATTAGAGGCTTTAGAGGAAGCCATGAAGGAGCATCACAGTTCAGCTCCTCAGTCTTCATGTCCACTTGCAGGGAAAGGTCATGCTCTTTCTGCACGAGCTATGACTTCAGCGCCTTTATGGATTCTTGATTCCAGGGCTTCTCACTACTTAACAAACACTCCTAAGTTGCTTACTTCACTTGCTCCTTGTGCCACCACATAGATTGCAGTTGGGAACTCTTCACAACTTTCAGTTTTGGGTTCTGGTACTGTTGCTTTGGCCAGGGGCTCTCTACAGGATGTACTTTGTGTTCATAATATTTCGATGAACCTTCTGTCTATCTATCAGATTTGCCACTCTGGCTCTAGGAAGACAGTGGAGTTCTCACCACATGATGTGGTTATTGGGGACTTGCATGATCCGGAGATGATTGTGGCCATTGGGAGTGTTGACTCTGCATCATGCCTCGACAGATTTGATGGATTTGAGTCTTCTGATGACACAGGTTCATGTTTAGTTGCACATGCAGATTCAGTAAGAAGATTTTGGCATGAACGTTTTGGGCATGTCAATTACAAATATCTTCAGCAGATGAGCACATAGGCACTTGTTCTTGGGCTTCCCCAAACTTCCTGTCCAGATGGTGTTTGTCAGGATGTGCACTTGGCAAGCAACATAGGGATTCTTTTCCACATGGACGAGCCACTCGTGCTTTAGCACCTTTGGAGTTGATTCATAGTGACCTCATGTCATTTCATACTCCTCCTTTTTTGGGTGCTAGATATGTGCTTACATTCATTGATGACTTCTCTTGACGCACATGGGTGTACTTTCTTAAGTACAAGTTTGATGCCTTCAACTCATTTTGAGTTTTTAACGCATTTGTAGAGAAGCAGCCTGGACTTTCTATTTGGTGGATACGCATGGATAATGGGGGGGGGGGGAGAATGTGAACGGGGCTTTCAAAGATTTTTGTTTTGAGCATGGTCTTCAGCATCAGCTTTCAATGCCCTACACTCCTTAGCAGAATGGTGTGGCCGAGAGAAAGAACAGAACCCTTTAGGAGATGGCAAATTGCATGATTCAGTCTAGGTCCATGGATTCATGTTTTTGGGCAGAGGCATTCAATTGTGCCAACTACATTCAGAATCGGATGCCTCACAAGGCACTTCGACATATGACTCCTAAGGAGGCTTGGTCCCATGTCAAGCTTGATGTGTCATCATTCAGAGTTTTTGGGAGTACGGCATATGCATTTGTACCTAATGCTCAGAGGAAAGCAATGGAACCGAAGAGCTGACCACTAATTTTTGTTGGCTATTGCGAGGATGTAAAGGCTTATAGGTTATTTGATCCTGATTCCAGAGAGGTCCTATTTCGATGGGATGTCCAGTTTGATGAGAGCCCTCCTGCAGTTCATTCCTCACCTCCAGCTCCTCCTCCAGCTCCCACTACTCCCTCTTCATCTCCACTTTGTTTCACGGATGATGAGGATGATGATCATGGTGATCCCGATATACCTCCACCACAAGATCCTCCCCAGATGCATAAATGGGCTCGAGCTATTGTTGAGGCTGCAAGATCTCTAGTTGGTGACCCATCCACATCTTGTCGCACCCATTCTCACACTGCAGGTTCTAGTCTACTCAGTCAGGCTATTAGTACTGATCCTCAGACTTTTGTGGAGGCGACAAGACATTCCAAATGAGACAATGCAATGGAGGAGGAATATTCTTCTTTGATGAAGAACCACACATGGGACCTTTGTTCTCTTCCTAAGGGGAGAAAACTAGTGTGTTGTAAGTGGATTTATCGCACTAAGTATGCTGCTGATGGTTCCATTGATAAGCATAAGGCTTGTCTTGTTGCGAAGGGTTTTTTGCAGGTTGAGGGTGTTGATTACTCTGAGACATTTGCCCCTATCACCAAGATGAATTCTATTTGCCTTGTCTTATCCCTCGCAGCTTCATAGGGATGGTCAATTTATCAGATGGATGTGAAAAGTGCCTTCCTGCACGATGATATCATAGAGGAGATTTATATGGAGCAGCGGCTAGGTTTTGTGCAGGATCCCACCTTGGTTTGCAGGCTTTGACATTCATTGTATGTTCTCAATCAAGCCCCTAGGGCTTGGTATGAGAAGATGGACTCATTTTTGTTGTCTACAGGCTTCACTCGCTGCCATTCTGATCTCACAGTGTACATTCAGCGTCTTGGTGATGAGATTCTAATTCTTGTTTTGTATGTTGATGATCTTATCCTTATAGGTAGTTCATCATCCATGCTGATCTTGGTTTGTTGCACTACTTTCTTGGTCTTCAGATTCATCAGTCTCCTACTGGCATTTTTGTGTATCAGCAGAAGTATGCTCTTGACATGCTTCGTCGCTTTCACATGCTTGATTGTAAGGCTGCTCCTACACCATTTCAATTGGTTGTTACTTTGTCTACCTCCTGCTCTTCATCTACAGTGGATGCTACTTTGTATTGGTAGTTGGTTGGCAGCCTGTTGTACTTGACACACACCCGCCCTGATCTTTCTTTTGCGGTTGGCCTAGTCTCTCAATTTTCTCAGGACCCTCATGAGAGTCATTGGCAAGCTACCAGGCGTATTTTGTGCTACATTCAAGGAACACTTATATATGGAATTCATTACACTACGGGGACTCCACATATTGTTAGCTACACTGACTTAGATTGGGCCGGTGATGTTGATAATCGGAAGTCTACTTCTAGCTTTGTGTTTTTCCTTGGCTCCGGTCCCATCACATGGTCGTGCAAGAAGCAACATGCTCGAGAACTTTCATCTACAGAGGATGAGTATAGGGCCGCAGTTCTTGCTAGTCAGGAGGCTTTATGGCTTCGTCAGTTGATGATTGAGTTTGGATTTCCTCCTGATCGCCCTACTGTTTTGTGGTGCGATAATCAGAGTGCCATCCACATTTCTCGCAACCTGGTGGAACATCAGCGTACCAAGCACATTGAGTTGCATATGCATTTCATCCATTAGTTGATCCAGGATGGTGTTATTGCATTGGAGTACATTCCTACCACTAGTTAGGTTTTGCAGACATCTTCACTAAGCCTTTTGCATCATCTCGCTTTCTTCAGCTACGGTCAATGCTTGGGGTTACGAAAGTTGTCCTTGGGGGGATTGGTTGAGGCCTTCCTTCCTTCACTTCATGTTTTTTTCAGCATGTTGTTTTACCTCTTTTTGGGGGAGAGTTTTTCTCAAGTGGTTTTCTCTCTTTCCCCGTTTTCAGAGGTTGCATTTAGTTGCATTGTACTTGGGTACCTAAAATGGCCTCTTGCTGGGACCCATTTTGCATTTTTTCTTTGTTTTGTGAGCTTAAGGCATTCCCCTAAGTTGCACTTAAGGGGGGGTGTTAGAATAAATAATTAATTAATTGTTAATTATTTATTATATTGCTTAAGCTTACTTAGGTTAATGCATGTAGTTGAGGTTAGTTGTTGACAACACAGGAGTTTGTTGCCTTTAGCATACTTATCTTTTCCACCTTTTGTGGATGTGTGTTTAGTTGTCAACCTTATCTCCTACCTCTTTTCAGCTTGTTCTACAAGCTTCCATGAGGCCTTTTTAGTCGATCTCTCACTCATTGTAAATTCATTCCAATTCCATTTTCACATAGCAATTCTAATTTCCTATTGTGAAATATTCTTGTGCGGTATTTGCTTCAAGCTCTTTGCTCCCTAAGTTTCTCTTCAGCAAGCTATTTGCATTGCAGGTGATCTTGGTGCATTATCGGAGTTGGATTCTCAACTCCAACAAGAACAACATAAGAAACAAAGAGAACTATGGAGCTTTATCCTAGTCTGCAAGTTGAACCAACATCTGAGGTAAATCAAGGGGAAGCATCATATGATCAATAATGTTCCAAGCCGGCCCATGCTCGAAGGCCCATTTAGCTAAACAATTAGCCACACTGTTCCATTCACGAGGGATATGCATAAAAGACACAAAATTGAAAGAATTGCATAACTGAGTGATCTTCTCAATAACTAAAGCCAAATGCCAATCCACATGCACAAGGTTCCTTCTATTCAATAAATCCACAACCACCCGTGAGTCAGTCTCACAGATAATTCTTCTCCAGCTACGTTGACAGCACTGTTCCACTGCAACCAAGATAGCCAAGGCTTCCATGAGGTTATTAGTATGGTAACCCTTGTATATAGAAAACAGAAACTGAATATCACTAGAATTGTCACGCCCAACTCCCCCAATACCAATCGGACCAAGATTTCCTCTAGAAGAACCATCAATGTTGATTTTAAGAACTCCAACCGTAGGAGTCCAATGCCCCTCACAATTAACACGCTCAGAGTGTTGCCTAGCTCTATTCCCAGAGCGACTATGGGGGACTGAGGGAGTGTCGCCCTAAAGAAGAAAGGAAAGGCGTAAGTAAATACCAACATCTCAAGGATCCAAACCTCCACCAATGTCACATTTAGCTAGGAGTGTTTCATGGAGAGAATTAACAATTTTCCCCCATAGGTGTCGGATCTCAAACTGCACATCATGAAAGATCCTCCTATTCCTCTCAAGCCAAGCATGCCATAAAATAAGGGAAGGGCCAATAGTTCAAGCAACCTAAAGAAAAGAAGTCCTGGAAGGGGGATGTCCCAAATGGTCTCGTAATTCAGACAAAGAGGAAACATGCCAACACGTGCATCCCCACACACTCCACCGGAAGTGCCAAATCTTTTTGGCAAATGGGCACTGGACAAAAAGGTGAGAAACAATCTCTTCACTATTGTGGCATAAAACATAAATGGAAGGCCCCTGGAAGCCTCGCTTGCAGAGATTCTCCAAAGTAAGACAACGATTATAAACTAGAATCCAGAGTAAAAAGTTACACTTAGGCCATGAAAAACTATTCCAAATTTTCTTCCACCAAAAGACCTCCACCTCGCCAAAAAGTTGCTTCGTCAGCGCAAGGTACCTTGAAGAAACATAATACTTACCAGAAGAAGCACCTCCCCAAGCCAAAACATCAGGTTCCTACAAAGAGTTGCACTCCCTAGAAGCCAATATCTGAGATAGTTCCAACCGATCCCCCAGAAAGCCACCCGGTGGCCAATCAGAAGAATTCTTCCATCTGTAACCCATAGCAAGGCCTAGGTTATAAGCCTCCTTATAACAAGCTACCTTATTCCATCCAACAGAAAGGAAAAATTCACAAAGAGACTGCAAGTGTGGATGAGAGGATAAGAGAGGAGGATGCCCATTCCAAGAATCACTCCAAAATAGAGCCTCAGTGCCTCTATTATAGGTCCAAAATAGACTTCTCTTCAACGGGTGAGCACCAATCTTGAGGGTATTCCGAATCATAGAGCCTCTTCCCTTGGGAAAAGCTAGAAATATCTGAAGGTTCAACACTAGGTAAATACTTGTGTGACAGGATATGGGCCCAAAGTTGAGATTGACTGGGACACCAACACCAATAGATTTGAATCCAAGAGCTCTTCCATAAAAGACTCATAATTAATCATTGTGTTGTAGGCTCTATATGATTTATTATTATTTAAATGATCTGGAGCAAGAACATTCTTTATTTAGTGAACGGATAAAATCTAAAGTTTTTAAAATAGAAAGGCTCAAATTTTCCATCTTCATTTTAATGAATCTGGAGATATCTCAATAATATTTACATTATTGATAGATTTTGTTTCAATATTCAAAAATAATGAAAATGAGATAAAATAAAAAACAATTGTTTACAATTAAGATTAAAATTAGTAGCAAAAAATAATCCAAATTTATTTATTATTTTAAAAACCTAGATAATTAATAAATACTTTCAATTAAAACTTATAGTTGTGATATTACCATCGGGATTCAATTGTGTAGTTTTTGAGTCAAACTCATTGACCCATATATCATGGGTAGTGATCCACACATGAATCCATCTCTCATTAGAATAAATGGAACACTTAGCACTCATTGAATCTAGGTGAAGCACTAGAATGCCGAGGAGGTAAAATAATAGTAAATATTTGATCAAATTTGATATATTATTAATTCTTTTTAATATTTTATTTCTAAAGTAAATATATTAGTAGTATTTTATATGTCAAATATTACCTAAGTAAGGTAATATATTTTAAAATTTTGTCATCTCATAAATTACAAATTAGCTAATATATACTGGAAACTAACAGTATTTTGAGTAAATTGTTCTAGTCTGCTTTATTTAATGAGAACAAAATTTTGGGTACCATTATGAGAAGGCTATAAATTATGTTCCTTAATATTTAAATGAGAATTCTTACTCTCAAATTTACAGTTTGCACCTTGTTAACTTGAAGAAATAGTGTTCTTAATTTTTGTTATAATTATTATTTCTAATCCATTAAAGATTTAAAAATTTATGTCTACTTGAAAATATTATAATAGCTAAATAAAAAAAACTATGTAATAACAATAGTATAATTTAGTATATTATGACATTTATAATATAATATTATTTAAAATGTAGGGAGATATAGGGAGGGTTAAGGGGAGAGATGCAAAGGGGGTTGTTAAGATGAACAATATGATGAGAGGAGAGATAGAGAGGTGAAATGATTAGCACTACTAAAAGATAGGAGTGAAAATAGTGAGGGAGAGTGTATATAATGAAGGAGAAAAATATGAAGGGAAAGGAAAAGAAGAAGGAAGTGGGAGGGAGACAAATAGGGAAAATAAAATATAGATAGTGCAAGGTGAATGATATAGAGAGGGCTAAGATAAGATAGAGGTAATGATGGAGAATAGAGTGTACATATGTAGGAGAAATATATAAAGGAAATGACAAGAAGGTAAATAGGGAGACATAAGATATATAGATATATATAGCTCAGAGAGGAGCAAATGGTAAAGAGGGGTATGATAAAAAGAGAGATAAGGAGGGAGAAAGGATAGTCCATATGCGTGAATAAGAGAGATATCAATATGCATAGAGGTATACAGATTATTGAAGGGAAGTGGACAAAGAGAGTTTATAAATAAATATTCAAGAACATCATCAAAAAGTATATAAGACTATCGGCTTAAACCTTGCATCCTTTAAAGATGCAAGCGCTAGTTTTATTGTTTCCCACAATTAACTCTTGATCTAGTGTCGAATATGATTTTGTTACATGTCTTGAAATAAACCATCATCATTTTAAGAAAACTAGGGCATACAATGGAACACATTATAATGTTCCATTTGATCATTTTCATGGTTTGGAAATTAACCCTTGGAGATCTAATGCAAAATCTTGAATTTTTTTTATCATTATTTTTAAATTACAAAAAATTGTCATCAACTTTTTGAATTCCTTAAACTAATCTTAACATAAAAAAATTATTTTAATTTTTAGGAGTTTGTACATAACAAAATTAATTTACTCCTCTCTATCATTTCCCCATAAGATTCCAATTTAGTAGCTTTTATGATACAATATTGATGTCACTACACTAGTCTTACATGTTTGTGATATGTTATGTAGGATCTACTTTCCTTGGTCACTAAGTATTTAAATTGAATTATGCTTATTTATTGAGTATTTTAAAGTGTTAGGCCTAAAGTTATTTTATGCCACTTACTATGTGTCAAATGTAAAAATTAATGGGCTTAAATTTGAATACCAATTTAGAAATTAAAATTTTTTTTTATTTTAGTTTAAAAGTGATCTAGATCATTTTTTACAGTCTTAGATTCAATTTAGGGAAATCAAAAATGTTATAAAACAATACAAGTTCCTCTCTCTCTCTCTCTCTCTCTCTCACACACACACACACACACACACACACACACACACACACACACACACACATTTATAATTAATATACTTTTATTAATTTTTTTAAATTGAAGCTTGGATATCTCTTGACTTTCTTTGTGTGTGTGTGTGTGTGTGTGAGTGAGATAATAGTATTGACAATTGCAACTCAAAAGAAATTAAATTGAAAGAATATTTATGACCGAAGATCAACTTTCCACAATTTATTATAAATTTGAGCTACTAGTTTCCTGTTTAGATTGCGTGTAAGTTTTTATACGTCAACATTTTGGATCACACTATATGATCCATCATCAAGATGCAATTGAGCAAGAGTTGCATAACATAAACAGTTGTAGACAAAGCTAGTCCCAAGAGATATAAGAAGGAAATGACGAGCATGAGGTTTGAGAAAGTACTAACTAAACACAATTGTAAAAAGGAGGGGAGGGCAATGAGAAGAAGAGGATGACACAGAAAATAACATGTATAAGGAAAGGAAAACCAATATAAAATCACTATTCTAGTATTAGTATTTAATTAATATAATTTATGTTATTTGTATAATATGATAATTACATTTGTTGAATTACTTAGTTAATGGCATATGTGTGTGTGTAATTTAAATGTTTATTATAATTAGAGTTATACCAAACCCTTATTTAATCAGATAATCATAAATATTGTCTCTTACGAGTTCTATTATATGAATAGATTAACAAGATGTTTATTCCAATTATTATTATTTAATATTAAATTCCATTATTAGAGGAGCTATTATAGTCCTACCCTCCCAAACTTGCCAATCCTTAAGCAATTACAATTTTCACTTTATCAGCTAGATCACAATCAATCCATGACTCTTGTTCAAGTTTCAAGTTTAAATTTAGTGATATAATCGAGAGTTTGAAGGAAGAAATTAAGTACTCTTATATTGAATGCTATGAGTGATTTCACTTTGATTGTTCATGTGTATTGCATTAAGGTAAATGCAGGTTTTACAGGTGTCCCAAAGCCCAATAGTATCAAATTACAAAATATAATAGTTTAAGTCAAAAATCAAAACTACGTTGGAAAAAGGATAAAACATTATAAACTCCAACATCCTAAAGACCATTGACTAGAACAAAATACAAAAACTAGCAGAAAGACCAGACCAAAAATACAAAACATAAAAGACAAACAGAGAACCAAAGCTAAGCCAACTCCTTAAGTAGTTTGGTCACTTGGATCTTAGCTATCTCTAGTTCCTCCTCCTTGTTCTTCAACACAATAATCATTGTGTTCCTATTCAGTTTGCCCCTTTCTCTTTTACCAAGCTCTCCCACAACTTCCTCATGTTGCTCTTTGTCCTCACCAGTCAGGTCCATCTTGAGCTCGATGTCACCTGTGTCTATTTTACCTTTACCATCTATCAGGTTTTGCACTGGCCCTTGGATTTTTGTGTTGCTAACCCTAGTGAATTTCTTCAAGTCTTGGAATTGTCTTAGGTTGCCATCTTCCAACCTTTTTCTGGCCTCAACCTCTTTCTACAAATCTTTATCCAATTTTCCCACTATCTCTTTAATGCCATTTTATTCATTAAATACCCAACTAGCAAAAGAAATTTAGGCCTTTTCTTGCTAATATTGTTTCAAGCACCTTGGTTAGGAGTGGATACAAAATCTTCCATCTCCTTCAAATTCTTCTCTGCATGTTCCTCTTCAAACTCTAAGTACCCCACAATGTTCATGACAAGGGAATCTGCCATTTCAATAGTCTTGCCCTTTCCATCTTCCTGAGCCATATTCTCCTTGTTCTCCTCTTTTGGTGTCTTTGATGTTTTAGTTGAAGCAGAGGAGTTTTTTTTAATTTTTCTGATAGGAGGGGACTCTTCCTATCTTCCCTTGTTTCCATCCTGTTACCTTCTTCACCCCAAAGATCTTCAAAAACCATATCCTCCTAGGTGTCCATAAATGTGGCTTCTTTCTCATCCCCTGTTTCCATCCCATAATCTTCACTCTCCACTTTTTTTTTCTTCATACTGGAAGATGTTTTTCTTTTACTCCTTGACCCACTTTCATATTTAATTTTTGGGCTCACGAAGGGGTTCTAGCTTTGCAGTACTCAACAAAAAGAAGGATGAGGCCTTCATGAAGAATGGGGCAAGAATCTTTCTTCCTATGGGTGGACATACTCCTATTCAAGGAATGCTTAGTAAAATAGGAAAACCAAATTATAACTCCATATTAGAAATGGTTTAAGAACACAGAATTGGAACAATGTACTTATGTCTTCCTACCATCTAGGGTAAAATAATCCATAACACAACTCAACACACAATTCCATAAAGGTTTTATTTTCTTGTTAGAGAAAGAGTTTCCCACCTTTACCAAAGCCTTCTTCTCAACTTTTTCCTTAGGGAATTTCTTCAACGCCTCTTTTGTGGTCTTTCTTTCCTTGAAGAAATTTCAACCATCATTCGACAAACCAAAAATGTTAGAGATAAATTGGGTGTTAAGGGGAAAGGAGACCATACATGGTGACATTGTACTCCTTCCATCTCTTAAAGAATTCCATTGTCAGATCAGGTTCGAAATCGTGGAGTCTTTTGAGATAGGGAGTCACCCCTCCCTTCACCAATTGATCCCAAACCCACGGTTCCTCTTTCCATTCATTACAACTGCTAGAATCCCATCTCTTTGGATTGCAACCTATGATTCTACTTGTAATCTTCTCGTTCTTGAAAACCATGTAACTTTGTGCAAAATCAAAACAAAGAAGAAAAAGAATCCAAGAGACCCATAAAGCATACCTATAATCACATCTCTTAACACTCTTAATCTGCCACATTAACTTGTAATAACTATTATATTGGTTCGATCTATTTATCATATTTGTTAAATCTTCTGATGAGACAATATGTCTTTTCCTTATAAATCTTTTTCTTTAAAAGGTGATCTTTTATAAGATTGCCTTACCATAATATCTCTCTTTTCCCTTACTCCCAAGTTGGTAATATTTGATAGACAAATTATTAGTTATAAGAAGCAAAAAATTTATAGTTGGAAAGGTAATCTTATAAAAGATCTCCTTTTAAACGGAAATATTAATGAGGACAAGACACATTGCCTCATCAAAAACTTAAACAAATATGATGAATACATCAAGCCAGTACAATAGTTATTACAAGTTAATGTGGCAGATTCAAAGTGTTAAGAAATGGGATTACAGGCATACTTTCTAGGTCTCTTTGATTATTCTTATTCTTTGTTTTGATTTTGCACAGAGCCACTTGGTTTTCAAGAATGAGAATATTACAGGCATAATGATGGGTGGCAATCTAAAGAGATAAGAAACTAGTAGTTGTAATGAATGGAAGGAGGAACCACGAGTCTAGGATCAACTGGTGTTCAAGGGAGGGGCAAATGAGAAGAAGAGGATGCCATAGATGGTAAAATGCATAAGGAAAGGAAAACCAAGATAAAAAGCTAAAGAAATTAATAGTAACAAAATTGAGATAAATAAAGTGTTGAAGTTGATGAAAGTTCAACCCCACAGCTCCCAAGAATCACTGCATGCAAACACCTACCACAGAAAGAGAGGAACAAAGCTATGGAGGGTCTAATTTAGAAATTCACATAAGATGAGACATTCTTGATGTGCAAAAAAGAATTGCAAATTATATAGAATGAATGAAATATTACAAAGAGATCTATCCTTATAAAGGAGATCAAAACCATAAAAGGTAAAACCTAGGTTGTATGATAATAATTAATAAAAGAATTAATCATATGCCTAAAGTTTATCTTAAGTAAATTAGAGTTAATTATAAAATATCTTATTATTCTAACACCCCCCCTAAAGATAAACTTTGGGAGTAGCTAAAAACCTAGAAACTACTACTGAAAGTAGATTCGGGTCCCAAAACCAAAGCCTGATGAGGTACCCAAGCACAACCAAAACTCTGTAAATAGGAGAAATACAAAAAACTACATGGGTAAAACCTACTCCAAAAGGAGATTGAAAGAATGCTGAAAGAACTAGTGAAGGACTAAAGAAGCCTCCAAACTAGAGAATGTCCTAGAAGATAGGAACAAAAGAGATGATCATGAAGAACACCACTGAAACATGTAGAAGTTGCAAAGCTTTGTCAAAAGCAATTTTTGATATGAAGAACCTCCGCTGAAATAGAACCTAACTAGGTAGAGAAAACTATAATCTACATCAGTGCTCTCAAAAGACATTACTTGAATCAAAAGACAAATAAGGAAAACAACTAAACTTAAAGATACAAATGACATGAAACACCAAATCCCAAAGAGATGATCAATCAACTATGGATAGTTGCATCCAAAGTAGGAACAAAAAAGAAGACTATCTATATGGTAAATGATCCATCTCACCAAAATGCATAGGTACCCAACCACTGCATCCTGTTAGTACATAGGAACAAATATTGAATACATAGCTCACTCCACCGAACCAAGGAAGCATAAGAACCAACATAAGAACCAACCCTTATATAGACAAGGGTGATATGACAGGCAACTAGAAAAGTGGACCAAAAGTATTGCATGTCAAGGAACCACAATCAAGATGCACAAAAGAATACATATGTGTGTATTGAGGTGATCAATCTTAGACATGTCATGAGGCTAATGTCATAGAAGAGAAACTTACTAGAAAAATGTAGATGGAAAACAAAAGAAAAATATCAGCACATTGTGACACTTTAATCATAGTAGTGCATATACAATAAGGTACAAGATATGGTGAATCCCAAGAATACAATGATCTGTATGAGTGTCCTCAGATGACACTACTTGAATCAGAAGACAAAAAACTAGGCAAAAACAACTTAAACAAAATATAGAAGGAATGTGGCACTTTATCTCAACGTGTTTGCAAGAATGCATACAAATGATGTCTACAAAGACCAGAAGAGACATAAGGCTATTACAACACAATCCATGACAAATTATTTGAAGTAATGAAATCAATTCCTAGATCTAAAACAACTAAGATATCCACCAGAAAGCAAAAATAAAAAAAAGCTGAATAGGATGTACTTGTAGCAAAATTTGGAAAAATAACTAGCATCATTGGAAAGAGCTTTGAAAGACTTTTCCAATGATATAAAGAATTCTTAAATCAGAGATCAAATACTCAAGATATGTCTCCAGGAGTGTAAAATAGATCTCTGGACTTTGACAACCAAAAAACTATCAAAAATGCCTAATGCCAAAAAAGAATAAACACAAAGAAAATATAATAGAGACCAAAATTTGGAAAAAAAAAAACAAAACAAAAAAAAAGAAAAATATGAGCAAGGAAGTAAGTAAAATAACTACAATATATTAAATAAGTAGTGTATGCAAAAATAAACACATACAATATAGAGATAAAAATAATAAACTAGTATTATGTATGTGTGTGTGTGTGTGTGTGTGTGTATATATATATATATATATATATATATGCACACACACATACATATATACATGTGTGTGTGTGTAGTATAGGAACCTACCTTAAGGATGATGATGAGTATTATGAATAGATAACAAAAGTGGCCAAGAGAAGTTGATGGACCAACTATCATCACAATTGAGAAAGATTGGGTGGTTGTTGATTTCAATGGCTTATAAGAGTTTTATCTTGAAAAAGCTATCCACTTGGCAGAGGATCTGCATCTTTTCCAAATAAATATGATGTTTGGTGGAAAATGAGTGCTCAACTAAGGTAGATTTGTGGGCCCTACAATATTTGATGTCGACACTATGCTCTTTGATCCAAGAGTTGAAAGAGTAGCCAATTTTACAAATATAAGGAGTGCCACAAGAACAAACCAGTTTATAAACTCTTGAGTTAGAAAGAATGTCCATGGAGCCTTTAAGAGGAGGGATGTAGTTTCTCAACCTAGAGATATTTAACAGAAACAAGTAGACCTTTCCTAGAAAGTATTTTGGAAATATTATGGGAAAATCCATCTACAAAAGGAAGAGACACATCTAATCCACATAGGGGAGGGATAGGCATGGGGGTAGAGATGGAAAGGTGAAAGGAATTGGCCTACTTGATTTCCCTAGAGATAATTTTCCTATGTAATAACCATTCAACCAGAAGACTTGGTGAAGATGGTTGAGTTCAAGGCATAAGTTATCTTCATCAAAAATTCTCAAGGCTCTCAAGACCACAGTCTTAAGGAGGTCAACTTTTTGGCTCAGATGGTGGTGGGAAGAGGAGAGGATGTATAAGTCCATATGGGCAACCTTCAGAAACACCCACTAATTAAGGGAGTCATCATGTTTCTTGATGAAAAGAACATCAAGGAAAGGCAACTGATTATCAAACTCGAGCTCCTTAGTAAAGGACATGTAGGGAGAAATGTTCTTGATATGCTTGTGAAACTCTTCTAATTTGTCCAATCCATGTGGCCAACAAACATTGGTATCATCTACGTATCCCTTCCACCATTTTAGAGCAAGGGGGAACAATCAAAGGGCCAACTCTTCAAAATGTTCCATATAGCGGTTGGTAATAAAAGGGGAAGAGGGGAGCCCATGGTCACTCCATCCACCTATTCATAGACAACTCCACTAATTCAGTGATCTCAACACCAACCTTACGCTTCACAATGCCAATAGAACCAAGAAGAGGGATTGTTGTGAAGAGAGATACCACACAAAGTTCACCAAAATGTCATAACTTTCAAGATGAGTGTCCTTAACAAACTTGATGAAATGGGTTAAGTCTTTAGCAAAGTAGTCAAACTTCCCCACCATAGGAGAGATTAATTTGGCTAGGTGGGAGGTCAGAGGGTAAGTGGGTGAACCTTGGTGTCGATAATGGATCTTAAGGGGATGCCTGTTTTGTAAATTTTAGGGACACCATAGATACAGGAGGTGACTTCTTTAGATGACACCAATCTTCTCTTAGTGTCATCATCAAATGAAGAAGCAACAATAACTTCTTTGACATTTTTTGAGATTTTGGAACAAGGGTTGTGAGACAAGAGTTTGTAGCCATTGGGATCAAAGAGAAGGTGTAACATTTTAGAGACATAGTTTCGCTTATTCATAATGAAAATGGCATTGCCTTTGTCAAATTTGGTAATAATTAGGTCATTATGGTGTTTGAGGTTGTTGAAGCCAAGAAACTCCACCTTAGGAATGTTGGGTTTAGGCAGTTTAGCATGCCTAAGAGAAATTACACAATCTTGCTTGATTTATTTGGCAACACTGTTGGGAAGGGCACAAATGGAATTCTTGATATCAATGAGAAAGTCAACCCGTAGAATGGTATGGGGAGCCACAGATAAATTCAAACCCCACTTCAAAAATTTGAAGCTATAGGGTCCACAATGGAACTAGATAATTTCACCAATAACTTACTCTCCATATTACACACTAAAAGGTCCAAACCTAAGGGTTAGGGTTGCTTGGGCTATGGTCAAAAGATGTACATTTGACCACAGATGAAGTTGTCCCCATCAAAACCTTGGAAAACTTCTTGTAAGGTGAGGGGACAGAGAGAGAAGATGTGGAAGAATTCAAAATGGCCAAAGGCAACAACTAGTGAGGGGTGGGTAGGTGGTCGACCGCCTTCAAAGGGGTCTAATGTCGGTGGGTTAGGAAAGGGTCCCATGGAAGGGGCTTGGGCTCTATTTTTGTGGAGTGGGTGATCCCATGACAACTTTTTAAGGGGGGCTAAAGGTCTATTTGGAATCTTTTCCAATAAAATAGGAGCCCCAAATTTTTAGCCCTCTCAATTTAAGGGGGTGAAAATGGGATGGGGCTAGAAATAGCCTCACCAGCTTAGGAAAGGGTTTTGCCATTTCTCAACGAGCTCTTCAACTTCCCATAAAAATGAAATAATCTCTTTATTTTTAAAATTTATGATACAACTAGATTCCTTTATTATAGGAGCCAATTTTTTTTAAAAGGATTCAATATAAGATTCATGGGACCACTTCCTTATAAATATTCCTCAAAAATCTTAGCAGCACCCGCTCTATTTTTAAGGAAGCGAGTGCCCCTGGGACCCCAGCCTTAGAAACAGGAAACAATCACGTGACTAGGATTGACAAGATAATAAGTAGATGAACGAGGGGCTCGAGAAGTACATGACTTTTGAGAGATGTCAACAAAAGAATTAATGTGAAAAACATAGAATCGTTTATCTAAAGATGTACTTATTAATATATGTATATGTCATGCCCAAAATCTAGGGCAAAACAAACACAACTTTTTTTTTTCTTTTTTTTTTTACATTTAAATTTCTAATCCAAATCAAATTTATTAATTTTAACATTTACAATTAAAATTGAAAAAAAAACTAGTCTTATTTCAAATAGATCGATAAGAAAACCTAAACTTTATTCTAAACTATTATGAGATTTAAGTCCAATCGTTACCTTGCCAATATTACAATTAATCTAACTAATTCACAATAGTATGAAACTTAGGAAGTAAAACATTAGAATTATCTTCGTTGAAACATTCCAATTTCTAGTTAAAACTTTTTAAATTAGCTAATTTGATACTCTAACATCTAGAAACACTTTTATATATTGACATCCATACCAACATAGAAACATAATATTTCTCTTACTATTATCTAATATCTACAATTCTAACTAAGTTTTAATACTACTCCTATTCAGAATTAAATATAAATTTAAATCCTAACTAACATTTAATGAACTATCCTATAATCACATACTATCTATTTCACAACTTACACTAACATTAAAAACAAAAAGCGCATAACATAAATGAATTAAAACTTCTACACTATATCACTAAATTAGATTATATGACCATTAATAAGATTTGGGAAGTATAAAATTTAATTCTTTAACAACATACCTATGAAACTATCTAACTCGACACCTTAATAGTAAAACAATTACTTAAACAAATCAACATTACTAATACTTAGAGTTCAAATGTTAAGAACCTTACATGCAAAATTAATAGGCAAAGACAAATAACTTAACAAGACTTAAACTTCCATAACTAAATTTAACTATTTTATTACTTAACTCTAATAAATTGTCACAAAACTAAAGTTCTAATCTTAACAATAATCCATAGTAAAATACTATTATTAAAACATAAAAGCAACTAACAATAAAAAAAATCCATAACTAACTTACTATCTTAAAACATAGTATCCTATACTAACCCTACTAACCTAAAATCTATCACTAACTAATACTGACATACTAACTATAAACTAATTATCCTAACATTTTAAAATAAACCCACCCTCAAATCGCATGCCTAACCCACGGTACCCATCATGGGGGCCTGCCCACGCGCTGCCCAAGGCCTGCGCGTGGCAGGACCGTCCCCTATCCATGCATGGGGGACACGCCTCGCAGGATGACCTGCATCTCCGTGGCGGCAAGAGAAAGTGCGGGTGCTTCCCCACGTCTCCCTTCTCCAACGCACGTACCTCCGACAGGTCCATGCATGATGTGGGGGGAAATGGAAGTTGGTGAGTACCCATTTTCCCCCCCTTCCTCCCTTAAATATATATGCTAAAACATTAGCTCTCCTGCCCTCCTGCGTGCTGCGACCCAGTACTTGCTGGCAGGAGATGGATTCTTTTTTTTTTATTACAATTTTTTTTTAAGGAAATCTTTTATGCAATCCGACTTGTGTCACAAGTCTTAAGGAAATTAAATGCTAAAAGTTTTATTGGTAAGAAGGATGTCAACAACATTTTTCTATAGCATATTTAAATTTTGAAAATCAATGATATATATATTCTTTTAAAGATTTAATAATGGTGTTTATTTGAGATTTAAGAGAATAATACAGAGAATATTCTTTGTGACTAGAAGGATTAAAATTACTTCCATACATTTTCCAGAGAGCCTTTTTGGGCCTGGAGGTGCACTTTTTTTGAAAGCCAATTTTTGGCTAAGAGTTGGCATTTTTTTTTGATATACATCTATATCTCAATAATGCATTCCAACCTAATGACAACATAAATTATTATAACCAGTATCAAGTTCCAAGGTTATGCAAGGGGTATGTTGGTGTCTTACATCTCATAATTTTGATTTATTTGTTCACTACATCACAATGTGAATCTTCCTTCTATTTGAATTTTAAGGAATACATGATCTTTAGATCAATTGTCTATATTCAACATGAAACTTGGCAATGAAGGAGTTAACCTTGTGAATCTTATCAAGGAATCATGACACTAAATTCAGAGTAAAACAAAAAGGTGATGAATAATTCTTATCGAATTCAATTGTATCACTATTGTAACTTAACAATGAAAATGCTAGCTTGGTGATCACAATATAGGATTGATATTATAGCATGGTAACGTTCAACATTGAATTGAAACTTCAACACATCCATTTGCCTTTTACTATTATAATTGAAACTCAAAATTTCCAATTCTAGACATTTGCTATCATTCTAATTTTTTTTTTTACAACATATGCAAAAATTGAAATCACATGAGATCAATGCAAGGGAATTTTCATAATCTTTTCTTTCCTCTATTATTCATCCTGGTTCAAGGCTCCATCGGGAAAGAACTAGTAAGAAAACCCGATGTCTTTGCCACTACATCAAATTCAATTACAATTTACATAAAATTACAATTCAAGGAGATTTCTTCAAGGGTTCTACAATAGAACTTTTATCAACTGACTTCATTGCATCAAGAGTAAACATGGAAGATACAAGAAACAACATGGAGATAATCATCACAAGGAGATAAGAAAAATGAACATACATTCCCACCCGGTTGCACAATAGGTCCAACAATGAACCAATATAGGGGAAAGGTGGATTTTCTCAATAGGAGAAGTCAATCACCATACCTTCACTTAGCCCTTTCGGGGCTTAAAACTTCAAGAATTTCCATTCTTTCTCAAGACCCTTTCAAGGCTACATCCACAAGGATTTTCACTCTTTACCATATTCAAGAATTCTCAATAACAACAGGGTATGGGATGACAAGTAGGGGCCCATACACCCTACCCTTTCTCCCTCCTCTCTCCATGAGAGGAGACTCTACACTATTGAGGTCCAACTAATGCCCTTTCCCCAAGCATGGCCACTTCTTCCCTATCCAAGGGTGGGTGTTGCCAAATACATCCCCATGAAAATCTCTCAAAAAGAAATCAACACTCCAAGAAGGCATAAGAATAACATCAAAGAAAATAAGGCAAAATCCCTCCCAATACCACCCTCAACACACAAGCAAGGAAATGCATATCTACACAATGTCTCCAACATGATTCAACAAGATTCAAAATATGAACACACACAAAGAACCATTCATGGAGTGAAGGACTCCTACCTTCAAAAAAAAAGGTTATGGCAATGGTGGTTTGAGAAGAGCTTCCCTTTCTTCCTTCAATCTTCAAGACTTCCCCCCAAAACTAGAGGATTGGGTGACACCCAAAAAAAAAACTCCAAGTTTTTTTTTTTTCAAAAGGCCCCTAAGCATGGTCCTTAACCCCAATAGGATTCAAGTAACTCAAGATGGAGGTTGGTTTTACTAATCCAAGTAAAGGACAACCCATTTTCGAAATCAGCCTATAATAGGGTTTTTAAGAGACCCTAAGAGTCAACCTAGGAGGCTAGAGGGTTGGAAAGTACCCCCACCCATACCCTTATCCATAGGGGTGCTTAAATTTAATGTTTCTAATCCTTTAAAGGCTTATTAGGAAAAATTAAAAGTTAGGAGAATAGCAAGATCAAATTACAACCTTTAAAGAATTACAATATAAGGTTAGCACAAAATTAACAAGTAGTTTAGCTCCGTTTTTTTTTTTTTTTTCCGTTGAGTTGTCTCAGCTAATTTTCCTGCACACTCATTGCACCCATCAGTAGGTCCAAAACCATATGCATAATGCGAATTACATATTAGAGGAATTACATAAATTAAAGCATCCATTTCTAAGAATTAGTTTTTCATCTAATTCTACTCATATTTCTAACCTTCCGACTTGCATAACCAAATGTGTTAGTGTTGCATACATTTTCTTTCATCATAATACATATTTATAAGCATTAAATGGCAAAATCAAATAACTGAAGTAAGCATCATACATCGCAAACTAGCATAACAGTGTTCAGTGTATCCAATAATGTTCTGACATGTCAGCATGAGTATCAAAATAACAGTGTGTCATCGGTGCTAGGATGGGTTGGGGTGAGGCCTCACAGTATAGGTGGTGGTACATATTTTTAATACTAATATATATACTTATTTACTACTTATTATATATATACTACTTTATACACACACACATACATGTATACCACTTATTTAATATCAAGTACTTATTTTACTTACTTCCTGCTCTTATTTTGGTTTTGTTTTTTTTGTTTTTTTAATAATTTTGGTCTTTATTGTTTTATCTTTGCATTCATTCTTTTTTATTTATTTCTCCCTTTTTTTTTAAATTATTAATTTCTTTAGCTTTTTTATCTTGGGTTTCCTTTCCTTGCACATTTTATCATTTGTGTCTTCCTCTTCTTCTTATTTGCCCCCCTTTAATTTCATTTTTTTACTCTTATGTTTAGTTCGTACTTTCTCAAATGTCGTGCTCCTCCTTTCCTTCATATATCTCTTATGACTAGCCATGTATGCAACTATTTAATTTTGTGTCATGCATCTCTTGCTCACTGGCATCTTGATGATGGATCACAAAGTGTGATACGAAACATTATTGTATAAAAATCTTACACATTCTAAACTAGAAACTAATAGTTCAAGAATATTTATGAACTATAGTTATCTGATTTATTTCTTATTAATTTTACAAGAAACTTTATATATATAGAAAGTTAAAGTTCACCAGATTTTGAAATTTGATCTTACTAAAGGAGAACTCAAATTTAGATGTAGACATTATTAAAGTAGAGATCTAATTTTATAAAGATTAGTATTGGGGATTATTTAGGGTTAGAAATATAATTTAAATATAATTATCTCATTCAATAAGGGTTTGTGTTAGTATTATTTTATGGTAACTTCGGTCATTGTAGGTGTTAGAGGTAAGGTTGGATTAGTTTTAGAATTTAATTCACATTCTAAATCACAATCAAATTCAAATAGGGTTATGACACAATTATGATAAGGGGTAGGATTAGAGTTCAATTAGGGTTATGGTAAGAGTTGAATTTGAGTTAGGGTTTATCAAGGGTTAGTATTGAAATTTTATTGCATCCAAATATAACTATGATCTAGTTATAATTAGGATCAATATTATGCTTCAAAATAATCTTAGAAGTAGGACAAGTTTTTGAACATAGTCAAGGATAGGGACATAGGAAAGAAGTGGACATTCGGGATCAGGAAATGAGTGGGATCGGAATCAAACCTCAACCAAATCCCCAAAGGAGATTCTAACCTTGCAAGATGAATATACAATAACTGATGTGCCCAAACAAACTAGCAATCATTGAATACAATTGGAAGAAATATCACTAGATTATCATCAAGTTGGCCTACTAATATAGATATTACATCACCGACTTCAATATACAACTGCTACATATTTGCAGTTAATCATCCCTCAAATAATGAAACCACAAACAAACCAGAGTTAGCCCACTTTCTTTTCTGGATCTAATCTAACCTCTAAAAATATAGCATTCTTGCCACACTTCTCTCTACCTTGCACTTCTAAAATAAAAACTACTACCTCAACTTATATACAAGATTTCCAACCACAAGTTATCTTATTAAATTGTTAGTTTATAAGAAAAAGGGAACCTGTTAAAAATAGATAGGTAAGGGCTCAAATCATAAGAAAAATCCCAAATGGGTACATTGTGTCATGCAACAATATAAGAGGGTTGATAAAAAAATATTACAACGTAGAACAAGTCATTATGCATTGGATGTTGTGCATCTTCATCATAAGCCATAACTTGCCACCTTGATAGTTTGAATAGGAAAGCCAATATAGGACTAAACCAATCTTATGATAACTTCATCTGGAAACATTAAAATAATATGTGAAACTAGACATGGGATCTCCATGATTCCTAGACCATGCCATAAAGAATAAGTGAATTTCTAGGAATAAAAATGGACTACACACAACTGAGAGGAGTGGGTAGGGAAGAAATAATAAATGTTTCCAACAAAGGCCGATGGACTAACTATCATCATGATTGAGATTGATGGGGTGGTTGTTGATTTTAATGTGTATGCAATCAAGAATAATAAGGAGAGACTTCCAAACTATCATACACAAGACGAAGGCTTGAGGTTACAACCATTCATCTACTAGGCACCCTGCTGAAAGACAAATTTTGAATCCTAAAATTTGGCTAAGTCTGAAATCTCGTAGTCCTAAAATTTTCTAGAATCTTTATTTTGACTCCTAGAGGGTTGGGACCTATCTCAAATGAATCATTGCATATACATAAAATATATCTTAAGTATAAGAATGAAGAAGGAAGAGGGAAATAGGAAGAAGAGAATACCAACTTAAGAAGGAAGAGGGAAATAGGAAGAAGAGAATACCAAAAGTTGGTATTCTCTTCTTCGTACTTCCCTCTTCCTTCTTCTTTCTTATACTTAAGATATATTTTATATATAGGGAGAAAGAACTCCCAAAAGGGTATCCAACTCACCACCTAGAATACATTGAACAAATCAGAAAGTACCCACTATTTGGCCGAGCAATTCTTCCACAAGATTAAATACGATACTTTACTAGTATCATATGATAGACCTTATAGTATCAATATGATACTTTACCAATATCGTAAAATACTCTTCATTACTGTAGTGTGATACTTTACCAGTATCACATAGTGTTCAACAAATGTTGTCCAAGTTTAGAACATAAGGCCAATTAGCCAACTAAGAAGCAAAGTAGGGTTAGAACCTCCACACCAAGGAGTATCAAAACCACCAAAGTCAAGCAGTAATCACTCAAACACATAAAAAAAGATCAAACAACCCTAACTTACTAGAATGAAGAAGCAAAAGCATCTATCTATCTAAATAATAGCATCATAAGAAAAATAGGAATGTAAGCAACATCATAGTGGAAGGGAGTGAGGAACAAGATACTATCTCAAATCATGATAACAAAGGAACATAAATCAAAAGGAAACATACTCTAGAAACCATGGAGAATCCAAATGAAGCATCAAGCTCAAAACTAACTAGAAGAAGGTTGATTATGTACGTCAATCCTCAACAGTGGTATAGGTAACTATGCCTCCCAACCACGTGGAGCCCATAGGCCCATTCCTATCATGTTGATGGAGATAGTGATCTTACCCCAAACACATAGTAAAACCATCCATGGCTAACACTCATAACCAAAATCATAAAAAACTAAAAATAAGATCATGAGATAATGCAATACAACAGGTCTTGGTCAATGGGATAAGTATGTAGGGACTCTAGTGGAGTGTGGGTTGATTGACATCAAAAATCCCAAACTATATATGGTGTGGAACTCAACACCCTTGGGAGACCATTACACCGATGTGGTACTCAACTCCCTCAGGAGGCCATTACACCATTCCCTCATAACAACTCTTATAGAAGACTACAGATGTGCAGACAACATGCCTTCACACTGATGCATCAAAGGCGTAGAAGTGTTCACTTACTTTATCATTAAGTTTTCTTACCCATCAGTTAAATTGGTTTTCACTTGAGAAAAGCTCTTCATGTTACCTTTTCGACCACTTTTGGGCTAGGGTACATGAGAGAGGCTAGTCCACACATCTACCCTACATACACATGCTCATCTAACAATGACAACCAATAGGCAATCAAATTCCCAATTAAACCCTAGATGAATAATCTCTCAACCAACCTAAATCTAGGAGTTCGGGTCTTGCAAGATCTTGTCATATGCATGTGCACATGCTCATGTATGGGCACAACCATCCACACTAAATCAATTCTAAAATAAGGGTTGGATGAGAAAACAAGAAACACCAAGTGTAAAAACAAACTCAATTGAGCATATTGTTAGGAGTATGGATTTGGCACAAATCCCAGTGCAAACAAAGTAAAATCATGGTTGGACTAGAACCTTGGTATCCATTCTAAATCCAAGACCCATGTTAGAGCCAAGAAATACTTGAGAAAGTTGGGTGACATACAAAATGAGGCGATGTATAAATTGCTAAAAAATGAAAGTTGTCAAAATTCAACAAAATTAAAACCCATTATCCAAATGGTTTCCAAACTCACAAAAATCAAATAAAAAATTATTTTTAAGCTTGTATGCAAAAATGAGCAGCATAACGGTTTGGAACTTCTAATTGTAAAGTCGAAAACCCAATATGATCACACACACCTAACTAGGCCAAATAAACATACAAAAATGGAGGGGAACACCAGTCCTCAACTTAAAACCCTAAATTAATTGAAAACATAAACTAAAATGAACCAAAACTATTAAAATGGAAAGGCCCTACCTCACAACCAAATAGGCTAAAACAAAAGCAAGTGGCACAAAATATTAGAGATGCTAATAGCACTGAAATACTTGAGAAAGGAAAAAATTTCCACTATGAATCCAATGAGCATACTCTTGCATCAATCTCATGAGCATAATTCTGACAACGAATAAATCTCTAAAATTCTCTCAAAGGGTTTTGAGGATTTGCTCCAAATTCCCTAATTTAAAAGTGAAAAGTGAAGTATTCTTTCATTTTTGGGCCATATATGCACTTTTAAACAAAGTAACATATAAAGGGGAAAGTAAATAACATAAATAAACTAAATTCCTTTTTAACCCAGATAAATCAAGTGATCCTAATTAAGTGGAATTTAACTATGACAAAGTTGTCGATAATATAAAATAAATTCAAAACAAATATAAAATTTCCTTTATATTATTAAATATCAATATTTTAATAACTTTCGCAATCACTGTAAATTCCTAAGTGCACAAACACACTCATGGGTCTAATAAAAAATGCATAACGAATCTGGATTTTCCAATTAACTAGAGGGCTTATTATTTTAATTTAATAAGATACGTCCCCCATACAAGGACAACTTTGGTAGGTATGGATAGGTAAACCACTAACTCCATGTGCCACTACTAGGCATATAAATCCTGCATAATAAACAACGTAATCAAGCATAAATGCACAATAACACTATAGTCAAAGCAATAGTGCACGAAATTGCATAAATAATCATTTTTTTAATTTCATTAAAATAACCTATTAAATTATTCATTTGCATCGTAATAAAATTTTACTACAAGAATGATACTAATGTCTATCGCACAAACACATCAACCATAATTTGATAAAGTCCATCATATATCCATAAACAAAGTTTGTATTCGAATATAAAACTAGCAGATATCATCATAAGGCACTAGATCATATCACTAACATCATCATGCATATATGATCAAACTGAACAATATAGCATCTAATATCTATCAACCATGATACTGGTAATCAAAATACTGTCAAATCATCGAAGCATCTCAAATGCACATAAACATGAATGTTATAAAGTGTTGGGTGATGCGACACGCTCCCCTGCCCACAGGTGGTTAATTATGTGGTGTTCCATGTTCACTAACAGTCATGGCTTTTGGTGCAACGGCAAATGGGCCCCACAATTGGTATCAGAGCCTGGTTTTGGCCTGGTCATGGGTTCAAATCTCCCCGGTGCCTTCCCGACCCGCGTAAGCACCTGGTATGCACGTCGAGGGGGAGATTGTTGGGTGATGCGATGCGCTCCCCTGCCCACAGGTGGTTAATTATGTGGTGTTCCATGTTCACTAACAGTCATGGCTTTTGGTGCAATGGCAAATGGGCCCCACAATCTGCCCACAGGTGGTTAATTATGTGGTGTTCCATGTTCACTAACAGTCATGGCTTTTGATGCAACGGCAAATGGGCCCCACATAAAGTGTCATCGAACAAAATAGATCAAGGTCTAGTATGCAAACACAATAGACACTACAAGGATTTTGGATATCTTATGGGAAATGTCATCTACGATAGGAGGAGAGACATCTAAGATATGCAAGGGAGGATAGGCTTGGGGTTAGAGATGGAAAGGTGGAAGAGCTTGGCTTGATTGATTATCCTAGAGATTTACCTATGCGAATATCCATTCAAGCTAAAGATTTGGCAAAGATGGTTGAGTTCAAGGAATAAGTTGTCTTCATCACAAATTCCTAAGGCTCTCAAGGAAGAAGTCTTATGAATGCCAAATTTTTGGCTTGGATGGTGGTGAGGAGTAGATGTATAAGTCTATATGGGTAGTCTTCTGAAACACCCGATGACCAAGGGAGCCATTAGGTTTCTTGATGAGAAGAACATCAAGGAAAGGCACTTGGTTATCAGACTCAAGATTAATAGTAAAGGATATGGATGGAGAAATGATGTTGATGTGCTTATGAAACTCTTCTAAATTATCTAGACCATGCAACCAATAGACATTGTTATCATCTACATATTGCTTCCACCATTTTGGAGCAAGGGGGAACGACCAAAGGGCCAACTCTTCAAAATATTCCATATAGAGGTTGACAATAATAGGGGAAAGGGGGGAGCCCATGGCCACTCCATCCACCTATTCATAGATGAAACCTTGGAAAGAGAAGAACGTAGATCTCAAATACAACTTCACTAAATCAACGATCTCAAAACCAACCTTACATTTCACAATATCAGTAAAATGAAGAAGAGGGACTTTTTAAAAGAGAGACCACATAAAAACTCACCAAGATGTTATTTCTCTCAAGATGAGCATCCTTGACGAATTAAAAAAAGTGGGTTGAGTCTTTAATGAAGGAGTCAGACTTCCCCCCCACAAGAGAGATTAATTTGGCCAGGTGGGAGGCTAGAGGGTAAGTGGGTGAAGTTTGGTGTTGACAATGGGTCTTAAAAGGGATGCTTGTTTTGTAAATTTTAGGGACACCATAGATATAGAGGTGACTTCTTTAGATGACACCAATTTTCTCTTGGTGTCATCATCAAAGGAAGAGGTAGAGACAACCACTTTGACTTTTTTCAAGATTTTGGAACAAGGTTTGCGAGACAAGAGTTTGTAGCTACCAGAATTAGAGAGTGGGTCTAACATTTTAGAGACATAGTCTTTCCCATTCATAATGGAAGTAGCATTAAAATTGTCATCTTTGGTTATTATTGGGTTATTATGGTGTATGAGGTTGCTGAAGAAAGAAACTCTGCCTTAGGGAAGTTATGTTTAGGTGGTTTAACATGCCTGAGAGCAACACACAATCTTACTTGATTTCTTCGGTAACACTATTGGGGGGGGGGGGTGTGCGAATGCATGAAGATCTTGATCTCAATGAGAAATTCAACCCATAGAATGACATGGGGATCCATAGAAAAATTCAAACCCCACTTCAAAAAGTTCAAAGCCATAGGATCCATGGTGGCACTAAATAGGTTCACCACCAATTTACTCTCCCAATTGTGTACTAAAAGGTCCAAACTTGAGGGCTAAGGTTGTTTGGGACTATGGTTGAAAGAGCTACATTTGATCACAGATCAAGCAATCCCCAAAAAAACCTTGGAAAGCTCCTTGCAAGGTGAGGGGATGGAGAGAGGAGATGAAAAAGAATACACACTAACCAAAGGCACCGACTGGTGAGGGGTGGGTAGGTGGTCGACTGCCTCTTTAGGGGAACTAACATTGGTGGGTTGGAAAGAGGAAACAATTACATGACTAGGATTGATAGGATAATGAGAAGACAATCAAGGGGATCGAGAAGTAGATGTCTTCTGAGAGATGCCAGTAGAAGAATTAATGCGAAAAACATAGAATGGTTGATCTAAAGACATACTTATTAATATATGTATAGGTGGTACATATTTTAAATACATACATACATACATACATACATATATATATATATGGCTGCAGATGAAGCAATCCCCAAAAAAACCTTGGAAAGCTCCTTGCAAGGTGAGGGGATGGAGAGAGGAGATGCAAAAGAATACATATTGACTAAAGGCACCAACTGGTGAGGGGTGGGTAGGTGGTCAACTACCTCTTTAGGGCAACTAACATGGGTGGGTTGGACAGAGGAAACAATTACATGACTAAGATTGATAGGATAATGAGAAGACAAATGAGGGGATCGAGAAGTAGATGTCTTCTAAGAGATGCCACTAGAAGAATTAATGTGAAAAACATAGAATGGCTGATTTAAAGACATACTTATTAATATATGTATAGGTGGTACACACACACACACACACACACACACACACATATATTCACAACTTTGATGGGGCTTCTAGGGGAAACCCGGGTAATTCTGGTTGTGGCATTGTAATTGGAAACTTTAAAGGACATGTGGCTACAACCAAACCTTCTTCTCTCCCTCTGGGTACTGATAACCAAGCTAAGGCTTTAGCCTTGCTTTCTAGATTAGAACTTGCAAAATCATTGTCTATATCTAAGTTACATGTGGAAGGTGATTCAACTGTTATTATCAATACTTGTATTAAACATCGTGTGTGTAATTGGTCCATCCAGGACATTTTGCATCAAGTTTGGTCTTTACTTCATTCAATCCATGAATGCTACATTATGCATACTTATAGAGAAGGTAACTTATTACCTAATTGTCTTTCTAATTTGGATGTTGATGGGGTAACTATTGATTCTTTCTTTTCCCCTCTAGATCCACTTGATTTCTCAACTTTGTTAAAATTATGACAAAAGAATATGTTTAAGGTATTGTTTAACTCCTTTGTCAAATTTGATTGCGATGGTTTCCATTCACTTGTAATACTTATTTCATTTGAAATTGATTTCTTTCCACTAATATGTCCTATCCTTATAATGCAATGATCACCCCCGATTCATTTAGATTCTAACACATACCTAGATTCACTTTTCTTAAAAAATGTATCTATGCATTAATGATAATTGGATTACATGTCTATGTCTTCTAATTATTTTTAATTTTCATTCATATTCCATTTCCCACGGGTGAGGTAGCGGATTACTCCTAGCTTCCCCACACCTTTTTATAAACATGTTTGATTGCCAACTTCACTTGGCATATTTTTATTAATGATGATACAAACTCATCTGGCTTTGAAATAATGTCCCCGGTGGTTTCATCCAATTGATTTTTATCATCAAAATTAGTGAATCTCTAATGTTCGAAAACATATTTATTTTTAACTTGACTGATCTTAATTTAACCAAGGATATTATTATCTTCTTGACTCAAAAGATATAAAAAATAAAGATCTAGAATTTTTGGAAAGTTCTTCCACGGTGCCAACCTGCAATGATTGTCACGACTAGTCTGACCCAATTTTGACCTTGTCATGGTCTCGAATGTGATTCAAACCAGTGTGAGGGGCTCGATGTTTTTGATTGCAGCCGAAATAGAACATACATTTACAAGGTAGATTAACGCTCAAAAGCTTTGCAATAGTCACCATAACCTGGCACAAAATCCTTCTTGTCCAGAACATCGCATAGACCGCAACCATGTCAATGAAGGGCTTTTTGTATGTGTCGCAAGATTGCTTGACCTTGACCATCATAGTCTGTCTTTTCCGTTCACCACAACGTATAAAAGTCCAGTACTGTAGAGGACGATTTGGTTTTGTTTTTAATTTTATAATTTATAATTTCCTACTACTTTAGAGTTATTGGTTAGTATTAATATTGTTGGAGATTTTTTCCACACGAAAATTAACAAAAACACATTAAAGAATTATTTTTACATGAACAAGTTATTTATTTATTAGTATTTTACTTTACATTAAAAATTCTAAATGATATCTTATATTTTAGTTTTTTTTTTCAATTTTGTAAACTGTTTTTAATGATTTATACAATTTTGCAATGAAAAAGTATGCAAAGATATTTATTTAAAATCATATTTATGTATATTAGAATATTTATGTTTCTTTGTTTAATTGGTTATAAATTTATAATATTGTAATGATTATAATATTATAACTAAATCTAGATTTATAATGATATTACAGTTATATATTATTATATTTAATCGTACTAATTATTGTAGATAATTTATAGATAAATATTTATTTCATTGATCCTATAACATTTATTTATAATTTATAATCTTTCACTTCCAATATATTATAATTTACTTATTGTTTTATAAAGTAATTTAACAATATAATAGGTATATTTGTCATTTTGATTTTAATAATTGTTACTATTTCACTCTTATTCTATTTTAATTTTTAGAACTAATTAGTATGAAGGATTTTTTAATTTTAATTAATATAAAGACACCTTAATTATAAATATTCATATGTTTAAACTATTTAACTTTATTTTGAGAAATTCTTTGGAAAAGTCCTTGCAATAGATACTAGTGAAAATTTTATAAATATTTTAATTCACATACTAGAAATGGTGAGGTTTTGGTTATTAGAGATGCTAAAGATGTTGAGAAAACTATGCCATTTAATGTTTTTACTACATTTTGATCTTGATAATTTCAACTGTTGCAAGGAATTATTATGATTCCAAATTTTTGTTACATGATGCCACCAACTTCACCCATTTGTAGCTATAAATACATTACACTATTATACTACTGACAAGAAGCATCTCTCTCTCTATATAAGCTCCTAATGTTTATTCATTGTGCCATGAAATATGCCTTGTCAAGCCCTCCTTCTCCAAAAGGCAAGGACTCTAGCTCACCAATAGCTCTAACACTTATATTTGTGAAGGTATATCTTTTTGTATCTAGAAATCTTTTTATTTCGTGATGGTATTACTTGGCATTTAAAGATGTAATGGCATTGCTACCATCTCACATGAGCTGATTTTACCAACAAATTTTGCTTTAAAGATTAATAGTTCATTGTGTTGTGCTCAATTTTAGTATAGGTTGCCTTTGTATAGAGTATTAGACATCAATTCTAGTCTACATTTTGCTCCCTGATTGTGGCTTTCTTGTTCATTATTGGTTTCAAAGGATTTGATAGAAATCTATGACTTCTCTATGGTTTCCCATGATTTACTTTTGTGGATATCATATGTTTCTTTTTTGGATATCATCTATTTTTTTGAGATATTGTATACAGCTTAGTAATTTTCCTCAAACTTATATCATATGGATTCTGCTAGTTTAATGCTTATGACTCAATTTATGGATCAAGGTCATGGATGGTTTCCACTATGGCATTTTCTTGGGCTCAATTTTGTGCCAATCTCTTCGACAACAGATCATAAATGAAGCAAATCTTCTCATTATATGAGTGTTGGGCTCTTTTTGTAAATTACAATGCAATTATCATTTGATTATTGCTATGTGGGTTGGATATTATGCAGGGAGTGGATATAACTTTTTGAACCACTCCCTTCTTTCTTGAGAACTTAATGTAATGGGTTTGTGCTTTTGGGGATTAGATTTGGGGTTCACAACATCAAGAATTTTTGGTGTTATGTGAAAGTAGACATACTTTCTGGATGCAGTTTGTTTCTCTCTGCATTCTATTTTGTACTAGGTAATGATTGAATTTTTTCTTCACTAGCTCTTTTTTTGGGGAACTCTTTTTTAACCAATTTTTGTTAATATAAATATAAAGTTTTTTCAAAAAATATATAATATATATATACATACGTGCATACATACATATACATGTGTGTGTGTGTGTAGACACACATATTACTAGTTTATTATTTTTGTCTCTGTATTGTATGTGTGTATTTTCATACATATTTACTACTTATTTAATATATTGTACTTATTTTTCTTACTTCCTTGCTCTTATTTTGGTTTAGTTTTTATTTTTTGTTTCTTTTTATGATTTTGATCTTTGTTATTTTATCTTTGCATTCATTATTTTTTCTTTATTTCTCTCATTTTTGTTATATTAATTTCTTTAGCTTTTTATCTTGGTTTTCCTTTCCTTAAGCATTTTATCACCTATGTCTTCCTCTTCTTGTCATTTGCCCCCCTTTCATTAAATTTTTTTTACACTTGTGTTTAGTTAGTACTTTCTCGAACCTCATGTTCCTCTTCCTTTCCTTCTTATATCTCTTGGGACTGACCTTGTTTGCAATTGTTTCATTTTTGTATGCATCTCTTTCTCATTGGCATCTTGATGATGGATCACATCGTGTTATCTGAAACACTGATGTATACAAACTTACACATAATCTAAACCAGAAACTATGAATTCAAGAATATTTATATAAGATATCTAATTTATTTCTTATTAATTTTGTCATATTTTTTTCATAAAAATTAATAATATTGTAGTTAGAAAGAAAACGTTCACTAGATTTACATAAAATTAAAATTTGATCTTATTAAAGGAAAACACAAATTTAGATGTAGACATTTTTAAAGTATAGATCTAATTTTATAAAGGTTAGTATTGGGGTTCATTTAGGGTTAGAAATATAGTTATCTCATTCAATAAGAGTTTGAGTTAGTATTATTTTATGGTAAGTTTCATTACAAGTGTTAGAGTTAAGGTTGGATTAATTTTAGAATCTAGTTCACAATCTAAATCACAGTCAAATTCAAATAGGGTTAAGATACAATTATGATAAGGGGTAGGATCAGAGTTAGTTTAAGGTTATGGTTAGTGTTGAATTTGAGTTACAGTTTATTCAAGGGTTAGTATTGAAATCCCATTGCATTCAAATATAACTATGATCTAGTTATAATTAGGATCAAGATTATGCTTCAAATAATCTTAGAAGTAGGGTAATTTTTTAACACAATCAAGCACAAAGAATCCCCAAGGAGATTCTAACCTAGCATCAAGAATTTTTCTACTTTGGTTGGTCTTCTAGATTGAACAAATTAAAAGAATAGCAGAGTCCATGGTGATTTGATATTCCAGTGGGAGCTACATGTTTAGCAGTGCTATGATCAGTCTCGAAGTGGGAGGTTTTTGTTGTGGAGTCTGATCAATCTCCAAGTGAGTGATTGTTGTAATGTGGAGCCTAATTAGACTAAAAGGTTTATTTGGCATGGTTTCCCCCATATTTTTTCTATGGGGATTTTGGGGTAGTGCCCCCAAGATGGGGTCAAGGGGAAGCTCCCTAGGTGCACTCCCTATTGCAGTACAAGGTGGGGTCAATAGACAATGCCACTATGGGGGTTTTCAAGGGAAGCGTCCCGAAGCCAAAAATGAGTCTACTATTATAAAAAGCATTGGTTGTTATTTTTCTATTGGATGACTTATTCTAGCCCTAATTTTGTAAGCGAAAATAGCTTGTATAAAATGGCTTAGTGTTAGGGATTTCATAATGTATGATGGTGTTGTAGATTCTTGTGTTAGTATTGAGTTGTAAGCGATTATAGATTGTAATCACTGGATAATAATAATATTGGACTTTTTGTTGGTGGACATAGCCTAGGGATTGGGTGAACCATGTTAAATTCTTGTGTCTTGTGTTCTCTTTTGTGCGAGTTTTTTTTTTTGATATTGGTTATATTTGCATTTAATTTTTATTTATGTCAGTGGTTAATCCTAACACAAAATAACTAACAAGCATTGAATACAATTGGAGGAAATTTCACTAGATTATCATCAAGTTGGCCTACTAATGTAGATATTACATCACCATGTCAATATACAATTGCTACATGTTTGGAGTTAATCATCCCTCAAATTTTGAAACCACAAATAGCCCAGAGTTATTCCACTTGCTTCTCTGGATCTAATCTAACCTCTAAAAACCTAGCATCCTTGCCACACTTCTCTCTACCTTGCACATATGAAACAAAAACTACAACCACAACTTATATACAAGATCATCACCCACAAGTCAACTTATTTGATTATTAGTTTATAAAATAAAGGAAACCTATTAAAAATATGTAGGTAAGGGCCCAAATCATAAGAACTATCCCAAATGAATACATCATGTCATGCAAAGGTATAAGAGGGTTGATCAAACATGTTACAACATGGAACAATGTGTCATTACACATATCACATGTTGTGAATCTTAATCACAAGCCATAACTTGCCACCTATATAGTTTGAACAAGAAATCCAGTATAGGACTAAACCAATCTTATGATAACTTCATCTAGAAACATCAGAACAAGATGTGAGACTAGAAATGGGATCTCCATGACTCCTAGACCATGCCAAAAGGAATAAGTCATTTTTTAGGAATAAAAATGCACTACACACAACTGGAGGCATGGGGAGTGAATTAGTTATGAGCAAATCAAAACATTAAATAATCCACAACTAATTAGATATGAAACCTTTAAGGAAATGTAAAACAAATAACACTATAATCTCAGTTGTGAGAAAATCAAAACATTAAACCATCCACAACCAATTAGGTTTGAAACCTTCATAGAAATGCAAAGAAAATAATACCACAGTACATAATACCAATATTTTGTGCTCGAGGAATACCCAAATAACGAAAAAACCCCGATGGCGATCAAACCCACAAGATGGTGTATTAGCATACAGAACATTGTTAAAGGTACAATGGGGAATGTACATGCATTCAAACACTCACAAGAAGTTCACTACTCCATTACAACAAGGGCAATAAGCATGCTTGGAGAATAGTCCAATTACAATAATAAGGATAATAACCTAAAGAGTGAACGAAAATTCACCATGGACAATAATCTAGTAAAATGAACTAATTGAAAGCATCAAACATGTGAGTATAGTCATTTTTAAGGATAACATTAGATTCCACTCATACAACATCTCAAATATGTTTGATCCAAAACTTGCATCAACAACCTCACATTATAATAATTTATCTTGAGTATGCATATCAGATTCACAAATAAATTCACTTACTTATACAATTCTCAAACACATATTAGGTTGGCTCAATATGAGACCTGTTACCAAAATAAATTGAATCAACCAACAAATACAATCAACTTTTACCTATAGAATCACTAATGCATCAATCAACAAATAGAATCTCATTATTCACAATATTTGGATATTTCCTTTTATTTTTAAAAATATTTTCATACATGACATACAATAATGCCACCAAAAAATAGAATAAAGTTTTACCTAAAGCATTCCATGCATTCATAACCTTCTAATTGAACTAAACATAATTTAAATTAGGTTACCACAAAAAAAAATTATGCTAGAAAGGAATGAAACGTAAACCACAAATCCCCTCCCAAAAATATTAGACATTTCCCATTTACCATAATATAAAGATCCAATTAATAGAATAACATATATGTTGCAATGCAAGCAATGTTCCAAAGCACATTAACCAAATTACAAGTAGGTGTGAACCCAAAGGAGTGAACCATAATATGTTTCAAAAAGAATAGGATCAAGAAAAATACAACCAAAGATACATCACCACAAAACAATGTCCAAAGCATGCTAATCTAGATCATAAAACAACCAAAACCTCATCCAATCAGCCAAGATATCTTAACATCAATGAAAAACACAACAACAATATTAACATCACAGTCTAACAAGTTTATTGTTTGAAGGATCAACTACACTAGATTAGCTAGAAAGATGGGAAATATTAATTAATGAAGTGCATTGAAAACATTAATTACCTTGAAAAGGGATATTGTAGAGGTGAGAATGATGCCCACGATACTCAATGAAAAATAACAATGTCCAACATTAGAGATCACATACTACAAAATCAAAATTTGTTACAACCAAAATTGAAAGAAGTTACTTAGGTGAGATGTAATGGCTCACCCTGAGATTCATGGAACAAGGACAAATAAAAGCCAATACATTTTTTCATCAAGCATGAATCCAAACAAAATCAATGTGCAACCAACTAAAAGATTGCAACAGAAGACTTAACCAAACAATCCAAGCAACCAATGATCTCCAAGCATCACTACTTACCAACATGTCCAACAACCAAATAAAAAAGTCAAACAAACAAGAACACTTAATCTTTGAACTGTCAGGACCTAGGAAGGGGGGAAAACTAATAGGGTATCCAAAACGCCCTTTGAAACTCATCTGAGAAGTATGAAAATACTTTTTGTTTCCCCAAGTAGGTTTTCATACAAAAATCATGCAATACTTTTCAAATATCATACGATATTGTTCACTACTACCAAGTGATACTTTTCTAGTATCACACAATACTTCTTACAACCACTATGTGATACTTTCTAGTATCACATGATATACTTTACTATTACCATGCTATACTTTACCAGCATTGCACAATAGAACTTGCTATTGTCATGCATTACTTTCCAGTATCGCACGATATTTCTCCATATTGCCATGTGATGCTTTTCCAATATCACCTAATGTTGAACCAATGTTGCCCAGGTAATCAAGAAAAATGCCTGATGATAATTCTAGAAGAAAGATAGAACCTCCACACCAAGGAGTACCAGAACCACTTTAGTCGAGGCACAAATACTCAAAAGCATAAATAAGATCAAATGCATCTAACATCTAATCCATCACATCTAATGTAATCATGTGGAAAGAAACATCACAATGAACATACATGTGCATAAATCAAATATCACAAGAAGGACAACACCAACAATGAAGCCAAACTAAAAATAATCGTGCTTGTTTCCTCCTAACCATAATAGCATAATGAGACCTCAAAGGCCCTAGCCATCCCCTAAGCATGAATGTAAAACTGCCAACAAGATAGTTGGAGTTGTTTCATGAGATCATTCTTACCAATACTATCAATAACAACATAAGGGAAAAATACATCCAATCATGCTAATCTATCAATAGCAACACTATCCAAAGAAATGGTAAGGAATCTCATCTAAACCATAAGATACAACATCATAATAAGGAATGCATCAAGTAAAAACTACTATCATCTAAACATGATATCAAATGCATCCAGAGTAAAACATAAATCACAAGGAAACATACTCTGGTTACACTGAAGTATGAAGTGAATATCCAACATTGGCCTCAAACTGAAACTAGACCATCTTTGTACATTGGTCCCCAACAATGGTATAGGTAGCTACGCCTCCCAACCACGTGGAACCTGTAGGCCCACTCCCACCATGGTGATAGAGATAATGATCTAACCACAATCACACAACACAATCATCCATCCATGGCTAACACTCACGCCAAACAGTATAGAGGACTGAAACCAAGAGCATGGGACAATGCAATATAACAGATCCTAGTCAAACACTCTATGGGTCTACTATGTAGGAACTTTGGTGGAGAGTAGATCACTTGGCATCATGGAGCCCATGCTAAACACCCAATGGAATCACTCCCTTTGGAGACCATAGTGCTCTGTCCTTGAATGAACCATGTAGATAATTACCCTCGGGTAATCAAATAAGCACAACACACCTTTGGAATAGCCATAGGTATTTAATATTTTATTATCTTAGTTAATTACCCATGAATTAATTTAGTTATCACTTATTAGAAACTTATTCACGAATACCTCGTCGGGAACATGGCTCGGGGTTACGAGAGAACACCCTCTAGTAGTCTACCCTACATAACAATGTTCATCACACAATGAGTGCCTATAGGAAATGCAATTTTCCAACCCAACCCCAATGAACATAACTCAACCGAAAGCAACCAGGAGCTCAAGTCTTGCAAGAACCCAACAAGTGCATGCTTATGTGCTCGTGTGTGGGCACACCAACTACATTATGAGCATAAGCAAAAAGGGATGGATGAGAAATAATCAAAATACCAAGTATAACAAGATCACTCAACTAGCCTATATCTAGGAGTACAAATTCTACAAAAATCCCAATGAACAATAAATCACTAAGCATCATGAACTCACTCAATCAACCTAGATATCAGAGTATGGATTCTACACAAACCCCAACGTCCATGAAGGAGAAATATAACATGCAAGGAAACATGAAATAGAATCCATTTCCACCTTCTGGGGAAACAAAGCCAAAATCCCAAAAAAAATATGGGTGACACACAAACCGAGGCAAGAATAAAATTATGAAACTCAAAGTTCTTAGATAACAACAAAACTAAAACCTCAATTCAAGAATAGGGTCACAAGACCAAGAATCCAATAAAATTCACCAAACATGCATAGATTCCCAATCTAAAAAATCTAACAAGAGACACAAATCCACCAAATCCACTATGGAAACACGAGTTGGGATTAGGAAATAAAATACTATGGAATTTCCTATAACCACTCTGATTCCATGATCCTCATTGTTAAGGAAAGGGCTACAAGAGTGAAACTCTAAAAAAAGCCAAACAAAGAAATGGGCGAAAACCTTGATGGCACACAAAATGAGACAATGTCAAAACACCCAAAACTAAAACATCTTGGAATTTGGTAGAATCAAAAACCTAGTAATCAAATCTACCCAACATCACACTTTTCAAATAAAATCATGGACCCAAACACCTCATGGAAATCCAATAGCATAACAATGCTTAAACTTGCATTTCTAATTTCCTACAAAATAGAACTTCTCACCCCTATCCAATCAAGTGATATGAATTTATAAAAAATGGAGGGGAATAGTAGTTCACCACTCCCTAAAATTTAGAAACAAGAAACAAAAGATGAAACAGAGTAAAACCAATTAAACTCAAAAGTCTTACATCGCAACCAAGAGGGAAAAATGAGAAATATCACTGTAAAATAATGGGAGCACCATATCAAATGAAACCATCGACATAGCAGAGCAATCCCAATATGAATTCAACAAGACTGACCTTGCAACGGTCCACTGAGCCAAACTCTCGTAAGGAGCAAAAGTCTAATTTCTCACAAGAGGTTTTCAAAGAATTTTCTCTAAAATCCTTAAATAACAAGGTTCAGTGAGAATAAACTCACTTTTAGCCAATATATGCATTTTTGCAAAGTGACATATTAATTATATTATTTCAATTAAATAATCTAATTGGCTCCGTTAACCTAAATTAAATCAGGTGATTCAAATTGAATTGGAATCCAACTACAAAAAATTAGCCAACAATAAAATAAAGATTAAATCAAATAATTAAACCCTTCAACCCAAAAACAACATTTAATTTAATCTTTTTGCCGACCAATGTGGAATCCTAAATGCACAGAAACGATCACAAGTCTAATCACATAATCCATTATGAATATGGATTTACCAATTACCAAAGGATTAAAATAACCATAAAGATACATCGCCCATATAGGGATGATATTGGCTCAACATGAAAGGTCTAATCCCTAACTCCATGTGCCACTACTAGGGATATAAATTATGTACAATATATGAACACAATCAACTATAGATGCACAATAATAATAGTTGAAGAGACAATTACGTGAAATCACGTAATTAAAGCATCTAACTAATTTCATTTAAATAGCCCATTTTGCATAAATCACTGAAATGAACAAGGTACTTATCTGTAGCACTAAAACCAATGAATCCAACATGGACAATTCATTTATAATTATTTAAGCATTTAATAATGGAATTAAACAACATAAAAAGACACTTAAAACATATATAAGTGGACATGATCAAATAGATGACTAACCACTGCTACAAGAACCTAGTCAAGTGTAGTAGGATAATAATACATAGTGCAATCTCTACACATAGCTCAGGGTAATCATGGAACAACATCATGATACCACATCAATCCTGGTAACCACCGGCACAAACCTTAGTGAAACCATCTAACACATCAAAATCTCATAAATTAGCCATAAGCATAATCAATCCAACTAATAAAATAACATTAATCTAATCACCCCCAAGGGTGTAGACCACTCATGATCCCAATCATGATCACTTACAAAGAAATGTCATCAAGGTTGCACCCATTAGGATGATTTACAGAAATCAAATGGGAGAGGCACTACATGAGAATAATGCTTTAGAGGACATCAAATCTTGGAAGGAAAAAGATAATGAAGTATGAGTATATGCCCCATAGAATTTTTGTCACCCACTAGGATGAAATAAACAAGAAGGAAGATGATCTAATACCATTTCACATTTGGATGAATATTTACTTATATAGTTGTAAAGTGGGTCCCAAAAGAGTTTATTTGTATTGAATATTTTCAACTATATTGTCATATAGATACAAAAAATGCCTTGATGATGAGAGTTTTGGCCACCCTTTATCATGAAAATACATACTACAGTGGGGTAGGTCAATAGATGGATGAGGTATGAATTTCCTTTTATCTATTAGCTACCTTTAATACTTAAATTTTGATTAGAAAAACTTAGCACGTATGCATCCTATGCATGTATAGAAGTCTAGTTGTCACATGTTCATCCTAACACAATTTCTGCATTATCATCATTAGGATATGAAAAAATCCTATGGATTCCTTGGCCTCTAAAGAACCTGGCCACATTGATATCCTCAGGGCCAAAGATAAAAAATAAAGTACAAAAGCAATAGAGAAAAAGGCTTAGAGTATATTTAAAGATATTCAGAGTAGAAGATTTGAATGACAAAGTTTATGTTTTTGTAGGTCCTGCTAAAGGTTTTTGATTATATAAAGGACTATATGTTGATCCTACTATATGACCATGTAGTGTATTTTCCAAATGTCCATTGTGGATACCTACAATAAGTAGGCCTTTGGTAGATCCATCAAAAGCCTGAGTTTTAGTTCCATGTGCCTATTTTGATGGTGCTTATATAGAGATGGAATGCAAAAATGGTGTCCTTTCATCCCCAATAGGGGATATTATTTTGACACTAAAAAACCTATACAAAATCCTTCACCTACCCATATAATGACATTTGATCACTCTCAACAAGTCTTTCTTAAACTAGGTACATATAATAGGATAAGAACGGTGAACTATGAAAGCAATGGATGATATTTTTTTTTTTTACCTCTAACGGTTTAAGGGGATGCAATTCAAGGTGTCCCTCATTCAACACATAATAATTTCAATGGTGTCACTCTAAATCATTATGGATAAGTGAGGCTCACACCTTTGAATGAGTTTTGCCCCATATCTCAAATAAATGGAGGAGCTAGGTAGAGTATTCTCCCAAGGTTAGAGCATAATTTCCAACTTGTACTATGACCTTAGTTAATACTTACTTCATTAGTACCTTCTCTTGACCATGCATTGGTTTAGGTATGGATGTTTGGTAAAATAACATGCATGATGTTGATGAGATTTCTCACCCCATCACACTAGATATTACACAATCCCATTCATACCAAATATGATGTGGCAAATGGAGATTTGGAGACCTCATATTTTGAAGGTTGATTGTATATTAGCTAAGGGAAAATCATGTAGTATGGTATCCATATTAAGGCATACACACATGACTTATATATAAGATATAGCTCCCACATATGCAATATTTATCCCATCAATTACCGTATTTTCATTGTAGATCCATACTACTAGAGATCTTATGTGCACCATTTTAAGTAGACATTGACATTGTTAATAGTAGTATCCACCTATAAGAGATCTTCTAGGAGCACAACTTAGGCACAAGATCATCCAGAACCTACCATTATAGATGTAGCTGACAATAGTTAGGATAGCGATAATGACAACCTACAACCCCCATTAGACATTGACAATGTCAGTCTTATAGATGGGTTTGCAACTTAATGATAAGTAATAGGGACAGCGTTGATCTTTTCAATAGATGCACTTAGGAGGAACCTAAGAACACTGGATCCAAATCATGAGGATGCTCAATAGGAGGCCCCACAATAGTAGCACATGGTACAATCAAACATGGAGAAAGCCAAAAAAAGGTGGAGGATATTTACCCTAGAGTCTCTCTTGGAAGGTTTACTACTAGAGTCTTTGTAGACAAAGATGTCACTAAGACACTAAGAGCCTCAAGCAATAGGGTTGCAACAACGCATCCAAACTAGTAGATTAGTGATATAAGTGTGATTATGTTGAAGACACAATATACATGTTTTAATTTATATACAAATGATCATACGATGGTGAAATTGATATTTCTATCTTTCTTGTAATTCAAGTGCATAAAGTAGAACAGCTTAGATTTGTTGGTCAAGCACTAGTAAAGATTGTACCAAACAATGATTATGTGAGGCCTAGTCCTAGACACACACACACTATCCATAACATATGGCTGGGAGGCACATCCAATTATTCAAGATGGGGTCATGACTTAGGACTGCATATGAGGAGACTTGAGTGGAGATGTTGTAGTTAGAGTCCTAGTTGAGAATTGTGTTGAGCTAGAGTGACTAGGGAGCTAAAAATCTTCAAACTATCCTCTTGGAGAGAGTCAAGGCCATGAAGCAAGTCAAGAGCATTAAAAAAGGACATATCACCTTGAAAAACTAAGTCTAAGACCTCAAGAGGTAGATTGATGTTACATAACTTGATTCCACTAGTGACCATGATAATCTTTGAGAAATCTATCTATTGGAGGACTTGATGGAAATGAGATAGGATGATGCTTTCCAAGGGGATATAGTGATCCACATGAGGTCCATAACTACTTAGAGGGATACTATAACATAGATGAGAGATGAGCTAAGAGGAATCCATGCACAAAGTGCATCAGTTGCTCAATCTAACTTGATATAAGTCAAACAACCCCTCACTCAAATTGGGATCGTCTTATGCTAGTAAGCTTAAGCATCAAGAGGGACCTGATATGTATATCATATATTCATTTTTTTTTACAAAGAGAAATGCTTTTAACAAACTGACGTAGATTTGATTATGTATAGAGTTATTTTGATGCACATAGCCACATACACAAGTATTAAACATCACATGTATTTTTAATGATGTGACACATTTATATCTATATTTTTACACACACACACACACACACACAAACACACACACATAAACACACATATACATACACATACACATACACATAAACAGTATTAAAATAAGGGTTGCGGGGTAGCTAAGTTTCTGCCCTAGATTGAAGATTGAAAGAATAGTTATAACAATAGCCATCACAAGGTGCAAATCTAGTAACATAACCTATTTAATCAGTTGTAATTGAGAAAGAAAAAGCTAGTGCTACTCATTCTAATAATATTTTGTTTCAATGTTTCTAGTAGCCTTACCAATTGTAGGGAAGAAAGAAAGAACTAGCTTAGGTGTTCTAACATCATTTAAGGCAACACTAAAAACACGACAAGCTAAAATAATAATAGAGTTCAATACAATGTTTCACAATTGTAGAAACTAATAAACTTTCTGAAGAAGTTAAGCAATGTTTTCCATAGTTGGGTTGGAAAGGATAAATACCTTAGGACACATAAGAATAATTAAGTAACAAAAATATAAATTTGAAAAAAGAGGCCACTATAACAAAAACATTTTTTTTGCGTTTGGCACTAGAAACATTATAAACAATTTTCCTTCCCAGACAAATTTCCTATACAATGAACCACTCTCTATTTCCAAAAGTGCAAGTACATAGCCAATCCATGATAATTAAAAGATGAAAAGAAAACATTGCACATGTTAATACATGATCCATAAACATGCACCTTACAACCTACTCCACCTAGAGCTAGAGAAATATGTATGCCAATTCCTCTAGAAGAACTAGTCACAACCACCACAGGAGCTTCAACCAACATAGGAGTTTGAACACTTGCTTGTTCAATTGAAGCAATTTGAGCCTTAGCCCCTGCATGCCAATGTATATAGATAGTTCCATGGGTTGGAATCATTGAGAATGATTTTAAAAATTTAAAACACATGGAGTTAGCAAGATCAAAGTACAATTCCAAAGTTGTTGCTTCCATCTTCCCTTACCTACGTAGTATGAAGAAAAATTGTTGGGAGAGATTTTAGATAATTGTCAAAGATGTGCAACAAAATATAAAATCTTGGATAAAGTTCCTTGATTTTTATTTTTCATCGAGGGATTGCATTTAAAAGATATAAATCCAAATTCTGTAACTTTTATGAGTTTACTTCCAAGTTGTGTGCTTTTATTGTTCCTACCATTTTATATAAAGGCTACTTGTGGTCGCCCAAGCAATGTCAAAGAATTATATGAGCTGAGAGTTATGTAAGCATTATTACTTTTCCTTCTCTTCTGTTGTTTGATTGTTAATGAAGATAAGTATAAGAGATGAATACTTCTAGGTTTAACTTCAACATGAAAGAAAATAGCACAATGAATAATGATTTCAATATTTTAATTTCTTCAAACAAAGAGCATTCGTTAATAGATAGTTCAAAGAAGGAATTTCAATGTCAATATATCAATAATAAAACTATTTAAGACAAATTATAAGAGTGCTATAATTATTAATGAGAAACTAACAGTGATAATAAAGCATCAACTAATGATTGTAGTTAGTATAAGGAAAATATCATGTGAATGGACATACTAATCTGAAAAGAATATAATCATATGCTATATAGTTCAATACTAGTAGGATATTGATGGCGGGCTAGTAAAAATGATCATACAAATAAATCATGAACCTCAAAGATTAGTTAATAGACTTTTTGAATAGTGAACGACATGGTAAAGATAACCACAAAGATAGTAATTTCACAAAATAAACCTGATACTACCTCTGTCAATGAATAAATGACATCAATATTATAAAAAAATAATTGTAGAAAAAATTAGGATGATGCACACTCGGAAAAGGGTTCTTAAAATAGGAGGAAAAACTATCTAGGAAATTAACCCATAAAATTACCAATAAGGAAAAGACATTGCTTTATACCTCTTGCATCTTCTTCAGAGGAAACCGTATTCCTTAAATCACACGTTACTATATATTATATAATTCTACTGGTCACGTGCCATATGCACTAATGGTGAAAATATTTCAAAGATAAAGCTCATCAACTCAAAAAGATTACCATTACAATTCACTCCTGCAAAAAGTCTAAAGAGACGTGTTCTGCCCGCATAACTGAGTTCACCAAATCCAAGGACTCTTGCAGAGAATAGTCTAGTGAGATCTCTAGCATCAGGAGTAGAGATCACTTTCCTCCAAATCTAAAACCTTCTCTACAGTCCAACAGGAAAACACCAAAAATATTTGAATTAAAATGATTGTTAAAAATTATGCAACTTTACGGATAGAAATAGCAATTGTAAGATAAATCCTAAATATAGTTATTTTCCATTTGTGGTAGGAGGAAAGTTTAATCACTGTTTAAGTTCAATACCTGCGCAATAGTTTCTGCCATGGCACAAAGCCTCTAGCTGCAGATTAGGGCAATTTTAAAGATACATTCAAATGAACTATTGAAATCTATTAACCAAATATAACATCTCGAACCAATAAATGAGGCTGTAGCCACTCTGCAAAAAATGTAAAGCTTAGATAGACTTGAACTACAGAAATAAAAGACACATAAAATTCTACATCCGCTGTGATTCCTTGCCCAAAAGTCTATGCCCTTTCCCTGGTGTGCTACTAATTGAAAGTGCAAGTATACAAAAGTTTTGCTTTGTTCTCAAATAAGCTGTAAACTCTCAAGAAAATCAGTAACCAATCAACCAATTTATTTTGATTTAATCCGGTAAGAACATATCATATGTGAAATAAATTAAAATGATGAAACTTTGTTATGAATCAACTTCAATCAAAAGAAAACAATGTCCGCCCGCAAAACACCCAATTTTGTTTATGGAAAATGGCAAATGATGAGGCTTTTGAGTCTATTGCTATTGCAGATGTTCTGCAATCAGGAAAAGCGAAGGGAGAAAACACGAAACCTGCATAGGCAGGAACAACAATAGCAATTGCTCGTACCTCTTTGAATAGTGCATGAAATAAGATATTTGTAAGAATATTGACCACAGATTGGATTTTCTTTCATGATTTGAATCAGCAGAATTGAAGAGAAAGAACAAGAAGAAATGCAATAGCTAAGCCCTAGTTGGAATCGATATCTGCTTTACAAAAAGTGAAGACGCAGGGGTACTCCTCCACAGTCATAGTGGTCGTAGGAAAAAGATCGTACAACTTGAGTTGGTCTAGTGGTGGAGAACTTGTACTCTTGAAAGAGAGGTCACAAGTTTAAATCCCACTGGGGAGTAGGGTATGTACGCCTCATTTGTAGTGCCAAGTGCCTCTCGAAACAGAGTACGAAGTAGTCCCATATCACTGTCACCATACATAAACCTAAAAACTATGACATAGTGTGTGGACTATAAAACCCCCTTTCCTTTCTTTTTTTCTGTGAAAGCTTAACACACAGCCAGATGTCATGTCTGCATGAAGGGAGGAAAGCTCTACTTGCCAGCTGCTGTTTTGATCTTCCCGCAGTGATTGGTACTCCTGCCAAAAATGCCAGCTACGAATTCAGTCTGCAAGAATGCTAACCCCAACAAAATTATTTTGATTTTAGCGTGTTCTCTTGCCTTGGAATCTGCAAAAGTGACGATCTGCACATACTGCTACTAATTGTCGATCAACTTTATTAATTTCAAAATAAGCAATATGAAAAAATGAACATTCTAAAGGGATAAGCAAACATTCTGATTCGTTGTAGAAGAGAACATTAATCACTAGTTAAACTGCACCCTTAGCAATAGTTTCCTGCTACGGCAGAAACTAAAAATCATTCCCCTCTCATTTGCAAAAGGGAAATTTTAACTAAGCAATGCAATCATTTTCATCTCTTAGTCGTCCATTCACCATAGCCTCTGATCGATAGGAGGGCAATGGAGAGAAGCTTTATTGAATACATTTTCCTTTTTTTATTCTTACTATCTTATTTTCTATTTAATAGAAACAACTTGATGGTACGATGTTGGAAGGAACTGAATTTCTGATTTAGCAATGCATTTTCCTAATCGTACATTTGGCACTTTTTATAATTCAATTTTTGTTTGTTAAAGTTCTTTAAATTTGCAGACAAAAATAGTAGAATTTCGATTCAAGACTTTGATAAGCTTCTTATAATTTCCCCCAAAACTTAAAGCTCTGCTATCTAGTTTATTTCCCCAAATTTCTCATTCTTTGAAATCGGCATGAAGATATCTTGTTGAGACACTATGTCATACAGTTTACATGCGTTGTTTGTAGTAACGTATTTTGCATGTGTATCTACCTTAGCATTTACAACTATAGCATACCACAGATTTCTTACTTTTTCTTCATGTACATTTGTGCTCTTTGTGTAAAGATTGCTCGCAGAAATAATGTTCAACAGTCCAAGATATATCGTTACGTGCATTTGAGGTGTTCTGAAATACAAATTCATGTGCCTTGTCTATGCTTACTATTTTTGCATACAGCTCTCTATTAAAATAGAGATATTATACAATTGATAAAGAAAATAAAGAAGGAAGAAACTTGCAGTTTGTTAAATAATAGATGTCTATTTATACAATCGATTGACCACTAAATTCTTAAATGACTGCTAATAAGATTGACAACAAACTACTTCATGATTGACAACACACACATAAACTTGACAACTAACTGGAACTTATGTAATATCCTCCCCTGATTTGAACTTTGACTTGTAGAAATTTAACTTAAAGAATACTGTCAAACACTTTGTATGCAAACTCATAAAGCTGATTTCTTCAATAAATTGCTTTCCAATGAGTAGATTTACGAACAACTATGAAGTGACATTAAATGCATAATACACATCATAACATTTTCACAAACACTTGGCACACATTTAACAATATATGAAAAAATCTGGAAACTCTTTCAATCTGCTGATAAAGGGTGATTTTTAAATGTAGATGTGCACTTACAACTGCCTTAAAGGCTGCAACAACTATTCAGACTTGTATTCAACAATTATTATGCAAAGTATCAAAATTTGACAGAAGAAACCTGGAATTAGTTGCCGTAGTATTTTGCAGATGTAGTCGGCAGCCTTCCAAACTTCTAATCAGCCAGAAAAATAAGTAAACTTGATACTAACACTGTTCACGCCATACTGTAGCAAAATACTGTTCATGCCGATTGTAGCAAAATACTGTTCATGCGGCACTATAGCAATAACTAACTTCAGATCTGCACCTCAAACCCTTGTAAATTTCTTTATGCGAACGCCCCAAATCAAACCCAGTGTGTTTCCTGAAGTGAAAACACCATTGATCCTCCTGACTGTGTCTTCCAACAGCGAAGAGAATGCTAGCAAAGAGGGATTCCGTCCTCCAAGCCCGATAATCAGATATCCAGCAACGTAACATTAATCTTCATCCAAGCATACAAAAAAAAGCTCTTCCATTTCTTTTATAGTGTTCTCACAAGAGCTCAATCCTTCGTTTTCTCAATGTGGGATAAAACATAACTCCTTTTATGTACCTTATGTCTCCAATGTGTTATAAAAATAAAGGGAACTCTTTAATTTAAATATTTCTCACAAACTATAGTCTATGCATTAATTAAGTTAAATATTTAAATTTAACTTTATAAAATGGCTTTATCAATGCATAACAAATCTTATCAATGATAAATAAGTTTTCTTGTCGATTTTAAACAATTACCATCGACATACCACTGTGACTGAATGTCCGGCCATGTCCAAGATGACTTACTATAAATAGTAAGTATGCCCAAAGTTGCCTCAGAACCCCTCAGAAAGACCTGCAACTGAAACTGTCTAGGCCAAATGGCCTCTAAGCCCCTTTAATGTCCTAGTTAGCCTACGGGACTGTGGGGAAATAGGTTAACGACAACATCATGCTATGAATGCTAGAAAGGGGACATTACAGTCCACCCTTCCCAAAATTGCTTGTCCTCAAGCAATTTCAGCTCTGGATGCTGCAATATCTGCTCATTTTCCCAAGTAGCATCCTTGACAGGTAGGTTCCTCCACTTCACTAGATACTCCCTTATAGTCCTCCTGCAAAGCACCCTCTCCCTGGAGTCAAGTATGGCCTCGAGAACCAAGATAAGCTTTCCCTCATCATCAAGAGGTGGCAATACTACTGAAGGCACCACATTGTGACCCAATGCCTTCTTAAGGCATGACACATGGAACACATTATGCACTTTACTGTTTGCAGGCAACTCCAACTCATAAGCTACTTCGTCCACTCTCCTGATTACTTTGAACGGTCCATAGTAGCGTGGTTTCAATTTCTCTGCTCCACTCTTCTTGAGAGAGGACTGTCTATACGGCTGTAACATGAGGTACACCATATCTCCCACCTCAAAAGACTTCTCAACCCTGTGCTGATCAGCATATTGCTTCTGCTGATTTTGTGCTTTTTGCAAATTTTTCTTCAAGGATCGCATAATGTCTTGACACTCCTGCAAAGAATCCTTGGCCTTAGGCACCCTGTTGTCCCCAAATAACAAATCCAAAAAATTAGGAGCATCATACCCGTACAGTGCCATAAAAGGGGACATTTGAATAGACATATGGAAAGAGGTACTATAGCAGTACTCTGTAATGGACACCCCTGGATGTCCCAAAAAACTAAACCAAATTGCTGAAAGGAATTATGTCAAACAGTTTGCATTCAACTTCTTATTTCTCCGTTTAATGTTTTAAACCCTTTATAATTCCGGAAATCAAACATTTATTGTTTGTTGTGTTTCGTGCATGGAATTGGTATCATACAACATAAACCAGAAAGCAACTACAATGATATGCAAAGTGGAATTGAACTGCTGCTAATAAAATGTTATTTTCAGAATTCATAAAATCAAATACATAGCAGATTTATCAACTCACTAATTACTTCAGCAATATTGTCATAATACTCCAGCCCATGCTTACGAACTTGCTGCTACAATACTTTGTCCTCCAATCAATCCACTACCTTCATAATACCATTCCCTCCAAGCGGCATAAGCGTCGGACAAGTGGTGAAGAAGATATGAGCAAAATATCAAATCTGCCTGTAGCCGGAAATGCAACTAAACTACCTGATAATGAAGCCAATAAGAAAGAATTCCAAAGGCCAAACCCCAAGGGAATGACGTCTAAAATGTTACAAGAGAGGATAGACGTCCTCAAATGCCAAAAACAAAGCTGCAACTCACACACCAATTTCTTCTCATATTCAACCTCTCTAATGAAGCCACAGATGCTTCCTTTTATTCTATTCTCACGGGTCCGCTCAACTCATATGGGCAATGTGGGATAAAAGATGTGTAATATAAAACATATATTAAAATACCCCTTATGTCTCCCTTGGGTACACATCACCATAAAATAAATATTAAAGTAACACTTTAATATTTTACAATTAAATTAGACGTTACTTTAATAAAACTTCAGGCATTAAAATGTATTAGCAATCGAACTCTGAATAATGCGAGTGATAGCTCATCGGAAAGCTCTCACCGAGGATTATCGAATCCAATCACCAAAATTGACCTGCACTGTGTCCTGCCGACTTACTAAAAATAGTAAGTATGCCTGAAACTGAGTAAATCAACTTCGTTTTGGCCCAAACTGGAAATGACTAGGCCAAAACACTCCAAGATCCCATTAAACCCTTCGTTAGCCCTCGGGACCATGTAGAACAATGCTAACGCACACACACTTGGTCAACTGCTAAAATGGGGACATTACAGTCCGCCCCCCTTGAAATTGCTTGTCCTCAAGCAATCTCAGTCCAGCCTACTGAATAACCTGCTCACTCTCCCATGTAGAATCTTCCTCCGGCAGGTCTTTCCATCTGACCAAATACTCCTTCACTATCCTGCTTCTAAGCTTCCTCTCTCTGGTATCCAGAATAGCCTCAGGTACTAACACAAGCTTCCCCTCCTCATCCAAAGGGGGTAAATCTGCAGAAGGCACTACACTCTGACCAATGGCTTTCTTAAGCCTAGACACATGAAACACATTGTGCATTCGATTGCCTTCTGGAAGCTCAAGCTCATAGGCGACTTTGCCCACTTTGCGAATCACCCTGTATGGACCATAAAATCTAGGTTTCAACTTTTCAGCTCCGCTCTTCTTGAGCGATGACTGTCTATATGGTTGTAGCCTCAAGTAAACCATATCCCCTACCTCGAAGCTGCGCTCTATTCGGTGCTGATCAGCATACAATTTTTGTTGATTCTGGGCCTTTTGTATATTCTCTTTGAGCACTTTCAGGATGTCTTGACTATCCTGCAATAAGTTTTTGGCTTTGGGCACTCTACTGTCCCCCAAAACTAAATCCATGAAGCTAGGTGCTTCATAACCATAGAGTGCCATGAAAGGAGTCATCTTGATGGACATATGATAAGTGGTGTTATAACAATACTCTCCCATATGCAACCATCTGATCCAAGCCTTTTGTTGTGTAGTTACATAGTTCCTCAAATATCCTTCCGCCCATTTATTCACAATCTCTGTTTGCCCATCTGTTTGCGGATGATAACTAGTGCTAGGTGTAAGATCTGTACCACACAACCTAAACAACTCTTGCCAAAAAACACTCATAAACTTACTATCCCGGTCGCTGACAATGAATCTGGGCAACCCATGTAACCTGAATATCTCTTTAAAGAAAAGCTCTGCCACCTGTGCTGCTGTGTAAGTGGACGGAATAGCAATGAAGTGAGAAAACTTCGTCAAGCGGTCCACCACCACATAGATGCAATCCCTTCCCTGTACTCGTGGTAAACCAGTGATGAAGTCCATCGAAATACTTTCCCATTTCCTATCAGGAATGGGCAAGGGCTGTAATAAACCTGCAGGAAATGTGTGTTCTCCCTTATTCTGTTGACAAACCACACACTCCCTGACATACCTCTGAACATCATCCTTGAGCCCTTTCCATGAAAACCGCTCTCGGATCTGCCTGTAGGTCTTGAAGACCCCCGGATGTCCAGCTGTGGGTGCATCGTGAAATGCCTTCAGTATCGCCTCTCTCAAATGTGATGATGGAATCAAATAAACCCTGTCCTGAACTCTGATCAATCCATCTATCACCTTATAGCGATCATCCTGTATGGTACCTGAAATCAATCCAGAAGCCCAAGCATCTCCGACATACTCTGCTATAATCCGATCTCTCCAATCTCCTGAAATCTCTGCCAGAGCACATAAGTGAGGTCTCCGAGATAAGGCATCAGCCACCACATTTTTCTTACCTTTGACAAACTCTATGTCAAAGTCATAAGCCTGCAATTTAGTCACCCATTTTTGTTGCCGGTCATTAAGATCACACTGGCTCATGAAGTATTTAATACTGTTGTGATCAGTCTTGATCACAAAACATCCACCTACCAAATATGATCGAAATTTGGCCAATGCATGCATTATGGCCAACATCTCCCGATCATAGACAGAATAACTTTTCTCAACTCCTCGGAGCTTCCTACTCTCGAATGCAATGGGATGCTTCTCCTGCATCAATACTGCTCCAATCCCATCACCAGATGCATCACAATGAAGCTCAAAAGGCTTCGTGAAATCCGGTAGAGCTAGAACTGGACATGAAGACATTACCTGCTTGAAATGCTCAAAACACCTCTGTGCTGCCCCTGTCCACACGAAGGCTCCTTTCCTGGTAAGATCTGTCAAGGGTGTAGCAATCTGTGAGAATCCCTTAACAAACCTCCTATAAAAACCACATAAACCAAAGAATCCCTTAAGCTGTGTAAGGTTTGTGGGAGTAGGCCATTCTACAATAGCTCTAATCTTTTCGGGATCAACCCGAATGCCATCTGCACTAATGATATGCCCCAGGTAAAGGAGCTCAGTCATGCCAAACTCACATTTAGATTCCTTGGCATACAATGACTCTCTCTCCAGAATAGATAACACCTCCTCTAGATGATGTAAGTGCTCCTCCCAGGTCTTACTGAAGACCAAGATGTCATCAAAGAAGATCAAGACAAATCTCCTCAGCTGCTTCCTGAATACCTGGTTCATACAACTTTGAAATGTAGCAGGTGCATTGGTTAGGCCAAATGGCATAACCATGAACTCAAAGTGGCCATAGTGACATCGGAAGGCTGTTTTCTCAATGTCCTTTGCTCTCATCCTGATCTGATGGTATCCGGATTGCAAATCAATTTTGGTGAAGAAGCATGCCCCATGCAACTCATCAATCAGCTCATCAATCCTAGGAATGGGATACCTGTTTTTAATTGTTTTCTTATTCAGTGCCCTGTAATCGATGCACATGCGCATCGTCCCATCCTTCTTCTTTACCAATACTACTGCTGAAGCAAAAGGGCTCTTACTGGGCCTGATATGCCCCATCTCCAACAAATCCTTAATCGCCTTCTCTATCTCATCCTTATGTTTCTTAGGATGACGATAGGGAGTAATCATAACTGGTTTGGCTCCCTCCTCGAGCTCAATAACATGTTCCATCCCTCTGTCAGGAGGAACCCCATGAGGAATATCGCTAAATACTTTAGCGTGTCTATCGAGTATCTTTTGGACATCTAGTGGATGACTCTTTTCTTGTGGCTCTGGTGAAGTTGGCATAATGTGGCACTCTACCGCCCACTCTATGTCATCATGACGAAAAAGTCTCTACATTCTCCTCAAGGACACTATTCTGCAACCTCCATCTGAAAGCCCTCTAAGTACCACAGTTCTCCCCTCATGCTGGAATCTCATCTCCAATTTCGCTAGATTGAGTGTGAACTCAACTAGTGAAGCCATCCATGTCATGCCGAGGATGACATCATAATCTCCCATGTTCACAACATAGAACTCATCCTCCAACTCGTAGCCATCTCCAAACCTGATGCGAAGATTAGATATCTTCCGAGTGCATAATAACTTATCACCGTTAGCCACCATGACTCTAAACCCATCATGCTCCTCTGTCTGTAACCCTCTCCTAGCTACCAACTGTGCATCTATGAAGTTATGTGTAGCCTCAGTGTCAATAAGAGATATCACTTTCTGCCCCTGGATAGTACCCCTGACCTTAAATGTGATTGCCTTTTGGGCCCCTGTCAAGCGTGCCAACGATCTATCATCCTTAGGAATGTTGCTCTCCTCTATAGTGTTACCCGCATCTGAATCGGAGTGCTGATCCTCCCCTTCTGACTCTGACTCTTCTGCTGAAAAATACTCCATTTGATTTGCCTTAGCCTTGAGAGAACATTTATGAGATAAGTCCCAAGGCTCTCTACAATGGAAGCACAGCTTCTTCTTTCGAAGTTCATTCAAGGTTTCATTGTCTAGTCCTTTTGATCCTTCTTTGGGTTTGCTATACTCTTTCTGAAATGATTTTTTGTCTTTGTCCTTGCGGTAGGAAGAATCTGTTGAATGGTTTTTTCCTTTGTATACCGAAGGGGCTAAATCTCGTGCCTTTTTAGTTGCTTCAGCTAACGTGAGTGGATCATGTCCCTTCACCCAACCTCGTAATGGATCAGCAAGACCATCACAAAATAACACCACCAATCTCCTAGGAGAGATATCAGTAACAAGTACAGACAAGCGCTAAAACTCGGCAATGTAAGCATCCACAGAACCTGACTGTTTTAACTATGCTAGCTCCTTGAAATGTAACTCGGGATCCTTAGTGTCAAATCTCCCAATCAATGTTTCAGTGAATTCCTCATAGGATGTAATCTGATTATGCCCCAAAGTCACCATGCCATGATGCCACCATTCATGTGCAATGCCATCCAAGTGCATAGCCGCATACTTGATAGCCTCCTCCTCAGGCATAGGATTTAGCTGCAAGTATGTATCTACCTTCTGCACCCAAGCTCGTGCAGTCATCTTCCCCGAAGCATCATAATAAGGTAAAGAAAGTTTTCCAACTTTCTTCCTCAGCTCAAAGTTTTGATTCCTCCCTCCTACTTTAGGCATGTGTCTCATCCTCAAGTCCATATAATCTCTAAGAGAAATATCCGCCTGAAACTCTGGTCCACTAGCCTCCCAGTCCCTCCTGAACTGATCCTGTAACTCGGTAATCTGCGGTTCGTTTACTGGATGAACCGGATCTCTGGGTGGAAAAGTGGGTAGAAGAGGTCTCAAGCTCGCAGTCTGTGCTGGGCGTACAACGTGTCTAAAGTTATCAGCCTCATTCCCATTATTGCCGTGTCCATTATTACCATTAATGTTATTCTCAGGACCATTGTTGTTGCCTTGGCCTTCATGGTTATTGTTTCCCCCGTTGTTATTGTTTCCCTCGTTGTTATTGTTTCTGTTGTTGGCATCACCTGGATTAATATTGACACCCATCTGTCTAGCCATGAGCTGCAACATCATGTCCATTCGCCTATTCTGCTCCTGCTGCATACGTTGCCCCTGCTCTAATGTATCTAGTAACTGTCGGAACAGTACCTGCTCCTGATCTGGACCAGCATTTCTGCCTCCGCCTAATCCTGTATTCCTGTCATCTCGATCACCCATATTATTGTCCTGATCACAGAATATCTCCTCTGTGTCTGTATGGTTGAATTCAATGTCCCCCTGCACAGATGTACTAGACTGTTTGCTTTGCAAGTCTGAAATCCTATTTTGTCTTGCTTTGGTATCGCGAAAATTATAAGACCCCTGTCGCATGCTCAAACATAAATGCTTAGCCTGTGTTTTTTACTTACTTTTTCCCTCTATCCGGCTGTTCCAAATTCCCTATAAGACCTCCACAGGATGGCAGGACTTATAGCTCTGATACCACTGTAATGGACACCCCTGGATGTCCCAAAAAACTAAACCAAATTGCTGAAAGGAATTATGTTAAACAGTTTGCATTCAACTTCTTATTTCTCCGTTTAATGTTTTAAACCCCTTATAATTCCGGAAATCAAACATTTATTGTTTGTTGTGTTTCGTGCATGGAATTGGTATCATACAACATAAACCAAAAAGCAACTACAATGATATGCAAAGTGGAAATGAATTGCTGCTAATAAAATGTTATTTTCAAAATTCATAAAATCAAATACATAGCAGATTTATCAACTCACTAATTACTTCAGCAATATTGTCATAATACTCCAGCCCATGCTTACGAACTTGTTGCTACAATACTTTGTCCTCCAATCAGTCCACTACCTTCATAATACCATTCCCTCCAAGCGGCATAAGCGTCGGACAAGTGGTGAAGAAGATATGAGCAAAATATCAAATCTGCCTATAGCCGGAAATGCAACTAAACTACCTGATAATGAAGCCAATAAGAAAGAATTCCAAAGGCCAAACCCCAAGGGAATGACGTCTAGAATGTTACAAGAGAGGATAGACGTCCTCAAATGCCAAAAACAAAGCTGCAACTCACACACCAATTTCTTCTCATATTCAACCTCTCTAATGAAGCCACAGATGCTTCCTTTTATTCTATTCCCATGGGTCCGCTCAACTCATATGGGCAATGTGGGATAAAAGATGTGTAATATAAAACATATATTAAAATACCCCTTATGTCTCCCTTGGGTACACATCACCATAAAATAAATATTAAAGTAACACTTTAATATTTTACAATTAAATTAGACGTTACTTTAATAAAACTTCAGGCATTAAAATGTATTAGCAATCGAACTCCGAATAATGCGAGTGATAGCTCATCGGAAAGCTCTCACCGAGGAGTATCGAATCCAATCACCAAAATTGACCTGCACTGTGTCCTGTCGACTTACTAAAAATAGTAAGTATGCCTGAAACTGAGTAAATCAACTTCGTTTTGGCCCAAACTGGAAATGACTAGGCCAAAACACTCCAAGATCCCATTAAACCCTTCGTTAGCCCTCGGGACCATGTAGAACAAGGCTAACGCACACACACTTGGTCAACTGCTAAAATGGGGACATTACATACTCCCCTAGATGTAGCCACTTCACCCAAGCCTTTTGCTCTCCTGCAATGTAGTTTCGAAGGTACCCCTCAACCCATTTGTTCACTATCTCTGTCTGCCCATCAGTTTGGGGGTGGTAGCTGGTACTCGGAGTGAGCTCTGTTCCACATAACCTGAACAACTCCTGCCAAAAGTGGCTCATAAATCTGTTGTCTCTGTCACTGACTATGCTCCGTGGTATCCCATGTAGTTTGAATACCTCTCGAAAAAATAGTTCTGTTGTTTGTGCTGTTGAATATGTAGACGAAATTGCAAAAAAATGTGCAAATTTCATCAATCTGTCTACCACAGCAAAGATACAATCCCGACCCTGTGCCTTGGGGAGGCTTGTGATAAAATCCATGGAAATGCTCTCCCACTTCTTCTCTGGTATGGGTAAGGGCTGTAGTAAACCACCCGAAAAAGAATGTTCCTGTTTGTTTTGCTAACACACAGGGCATTCCCTCACAAACTGAAGCACCTCTAATTTGAGTCCTTTCCAACTGAAGCACTCTCTCACCTGCCAATATGTCTTAAAGAATCTGGGATGTCCTGCCATTGGTGAATCATGAAATGCCCTCAAAATCTTTTGCTTCATAGCAGACCCGGGTACTAAATAAATCCTTTCCTTGTAGATGATTAGATCATTTACGACAGTGTATCAACTATCTTGAATAGCTCCCTCAATAATGCTAGATGCCCAACTATCCTTAGCATATTCTGCCAAGATCATCTCTCTCCAATCATCCATGACTATCCCAATAGCAAGCAAATGAAGCCTTCTAGATAAAGCATCTGCAACAATATTTTTCTTCCCTTTGACATAGGCTATGTCGAAATCATAGGCCTGTAATTTACTCACCCATTTTTGTTGCCTGTCATTAAGGTCCTTCTGTCCAAGGAAATGTTTCAAGCTATTATTATCTATTTTTACTGTGAATCGGCTTCCCACTAAGTACTGCCTGAACTTAGCTAGCGAGTGCATGATTGCTAGCATCTCTTTGTCGTAGATGTTGTAGGTTCTCTCCACACCTCATAATTTTCTACTCTCATATGCGATGGGATGTTTGTCTTGCATGAGAACAACTCCTATGCCCTCTCCCGAGGCATCACACTGCAGCTCAAAGGGCCTGGTGAAATCTGGAATGGCTAAAACAAGATATGTACTTATCAGCTACTTAAACCTGTCAAAACAATCCTGAGCCCTCTCTGACCACTTGAAATTATCTTTCCGTGTCAAATCTCTAAGTGGTGCTGCTATCTGTGAAAATCCCTTCACAAATCTGCGGTAGAACCCACAAAGCCCGAGAAATCCCTTGAGTTGTGAAGTGTTCCTCGGTGGTGGCCAATCCAGAATGGCCCTGATCTTGTCTGGGTCAACCCGAACACTTCCTGCACTAATAATATGCCCTAGATAGAGCAACTCTGTCATCCCAAACTCACATTTACTCATCTTGGCATATAATGACTCCCTCTCTAGAATACTGAGCACTGTATCAATATGCTTCAAATGTTCCTCCCAAGTATGGCTGTATATCAGTATATCATCAAAAAATATCAACACAAACTTCCTCAACTGATCTCTGAACACTCTATTCATATAGGACTCGAAAGTGGTAGGGGCATTTGTCAACCCAAAGGGCATGACTAAGAACTCAAAATGTCCATAGTGGCATCTAAAAGCTGTCTTCTCCACATCCACCTCTCTAACCCGTATCTGATGGTAGCCGGATCTCAAATCAATCTTGGAGAAGTAGCATGCACCATGCAATTCATCAATAAGCTCATCGATGCGCGGGATAGGGTATCGGTTCTTGATTGTCTTCTTGTTTAGCTCCCTATAATCAATGCACATCCTCATTGTACTGTCCTTCTTCTTCACCAATACTACTGAAGAAGCGAAAGGACTTTTGCTTGGCCATATGTGCCCCATGTCAATCAACTCCTTAATTGCCTTTTCTATTTCATCCTTACATCTCTTCGGATGGCGGTAAGGTTTGATGATAACTGGCTTAGCCCCTTCCTCTAATTCAATAACATGCTCGATTCCCCTATCTGGTGGTCTCCCTGGAGGTATCTCACCAAACACCTTAGTATGCTTTGTTATTATTTTTTGTACATCAGGTGGATACTCTTGTTTATGCTGCTCTGTCATCTCAGGCATTACTCTAAACTCTGCTGCCCACTGCACCTGATCATGTCTAAAGAAACTCTGCATCTGCTTGAGTGACACCACTCGAAGTCTCCCATCTGACAACCCTCTAAGCACTATCTTCTTACCATTTGCCTCAAACCTCATTTCCATTTTCTCAAGGTTAAATGTAAACTCTGCCAGAGACTTCATCCAGTTCATCCCAAGCACCATATCTTGATCACCAATGTTGACCACAAAGAAATCTCCTGCCATGTCATAATCTCCCAAAAGAAGCTGCAAGTTGGAGATTTTCTTGGTACATTCAATTTTGAAGCCATCGGCAACCATCACCTTAAATCCCCTATGCTCCTCTGTATGTAGCCCTCTGCGTGTCACAAACTTCTCATCAATGGAGTTATGTGTCGGCCCTGTATCAATGAGTGCCACAACTCTCTGTCCATCCAAGGTTTCCCTAACTCTGAAAGTGACGACCTCCTGTATACTTGACAACTGAGCTATCGTGCCATCACCGCGTGCTTCCTCCTGTGAAGAACTATCATCATCTCCATCTAATTCGGATGACTGCTCTGAATCTCCATCTACTAACTCTTCGGCTGAAAAGTACTCCATCTGCTTAGCTTTTGCTTTCAATGGACACTTATGTGACAAATCCCAAGGCTCCCTACAATGAAAACAAAGCTTCTTCTTCCTGAGATCATTAAGTGTCTCATTGTCCAACCTCTTTATGAAAAGTTTTCCTGTCCTTATCTTTCCTTGAAGGGAAACTCTTTGCCTGGAATTTATTTTTTGAAGATGAAGAGGAATCCATGTCACGAGCTTTCTTAATGGCTTCCTACAAAGTGGGAGGGTTGAGAGCTTTAATCCACCCTCTCAACGGATTAGCTAACCCATCCATAAATAGAGCTAGTATCCTCCATTCAGATACATCTGTTACTAACACTGCAAGTTTCTGAAACTCTAAAATGTATGTTTCCAATTATCCCCACTGTTTAAGCTGAGCTAACTCCTTGAAATGGAGTTTTGGATCCTTCCTATCAAAATGTTCAATCAGCCTCTCTATAAACTCCACATATGAGGTAATGTGTGCATGTCCCATAGTGACCATACCATGATGCCACCACTCGTGTGCTAACCCATCCAGATGAATTGTTGCGTACTTAATAGCTTCTTCCTCGGGCATAGGGTTCAATTGAAAGTATGTGTCAAGCTTTTGAACCCAAGCTCTTGCTGTAGACTTTCCTGAGCCATCATAATATGGTAACTCAAGTCTCCCTACTTTCTTCCATAGCTCATAGCTCTGGTTCCTGTCATGTCCACGTGGCATATGTTTCATCTGCACATCCATATACTACCTAAAGGTAATTGCAGCAGTAAAATCTGGCCCTCCGGCTTCCCAATCTCTCCTCAACTGGTCCTGTATATCAGTAATCTGGGGCTCTGGTACGAGCTGCTCTGGAGCTCTAGGAGGAAATGTAGGAATCATGGGCCTTGAACTCACTGTCCTAGCTCGCTGGGGTGCATGACCGAAATTGTTTCCAACTTGTTCATCTCCATTATGTGTCCCATCCTGATCATTTCCATTCTGATTGTTACCATTCTGATTATTTACTCCACCCATGTTAGCATTCAACCCCATTTGATGAGCCATCACCTGCATCATAAGATCCAATCTTTGATTTTGTTCCTGTGCCCTTTGTTCTGCTACTCGTTGACCCTGTACCAAGGTCTCTAATAATTGTAAGAATCTTTCCTCTCCAGGCTCTGGACCGGCATTCCCGCCTCCACCTAATCTTGTATTCCTGTCATCTCGGTCACCCATATTGCTGTCTTGATCAAAGAATACCTCCACTGTGTCTATATGACTGGATTCTATACCCCCCTGTACGGATGAACTAGACTGTTTGCTTTGCAGGTCTGAACTCCTACTTTGTCTTGCTCTGGTATTGCGGAAATTATAAGGCCCCTATCGCATGCTCAAACATAAATGCTCTGATTTTAGTGTTTTGACATTTCATCAAACACTTTCCCCTCTATTCGCCAGTTCCAAATTTCTTATAAGACCTCCACAGGATGGCAGGACTTATAGCTCTGATACCACTGTAATATCCTCCCCTGATTTGAACTTTGACTTGTAGAAATTTAACTTAAGGAATATTGTCAAACACTTTGTATGCAAACTCATAAAGCTGATTTCCTCAATAAATTGCTTTCCAATGAGTAGATTTACGAACAACTATGAAGTGACATTAAATGCATAATACACATCATAACATTTTCACAAACACTTGGCACACATTCAACAATATATGAAAAAATTTGGAAACTCTTTCAATCTGCTGATAAAGGGTGATTTTTAAATGTAGATGTGCACTTACAGCTGCCTTAAAGGCTGCAACAACTATTCAGACTTGTATTCAACAATTATTATGCAAAGTATCAAAATTTGACAGAAGAAACCTGGAATTAGTTGCCGTAGTATTTTGCAGATGTAGTCGGCAACCTTCCAAACTTCTAATCAGCCAAAAAAACAAGTAAACTTGATACCAACACTGTTCACGCCATACTGTAGCAAAATATTGTTCATGCCAACTGTAGCAAAATATTGTTCATGTGGCACTATAGCAATAACTAACTTCAGATCTGCACCTCAAACCCTTGTAAATTTCTTTATGCGAACGCCCCAAATCAAACCCAGTGTGTTTCCTAAAGTGAAAACACCATTGATCCTCTTGACTGTGTCTTCCAACAGTGAAGAGAATGCTAGCAAAGAGGGATTCCGTCCTCCAAGCCCGATAATCAGATATCCAGCAACATAACATTAATCTTCATCCAAGCATACAAAAAAAGCTCTTCCATTTCTTTTATAGTGTTCTCACAAGAGCTCAATCCTTCGTTTTCTCAATGTGGGATAAAACATAACTCCCTTTATGTACCTTATGTCTCCAATGTGTTATAAGAATAAAGGGAACTCTTTTAATTTAAATATTTCTCACAAACTATAGTCGATGCATTAATAAAGTTAAATATTTAAATTTAACTTTATAAAATGGCTTTATCAATGCATAACAAATCTTATCAATGATAAATAAGTTTTCCTGTCGATTTTAAACAATTACCATCGACATACCACTGTGACTGAATGTCCGGCCATGTCCAAGATGACTTACTATAAATAATAAGTATGCCCAAAGTTGCCTCAGAACCCCTCAGAAAGACCTGCAACTGAAACTGTCTAGGCCAAATGGCCTCTAAGCCCCTTTAATGTCCTAGTTAGCCTACAGGAATGTGGGGAAATAGGCTAACGACAACATCATGCTATGAATGCTAGAAAGGGGAAATTACAACTTACAAACACCTAATTCAAACACATCTACAACTAATCATTGTTTACAACTCAAACTCTATGACTCACACCTGAACTAAACTTATGTTGTCAGCAACTCCAATAAGGTTTGCCACATGTATAAAAATCATTTATTTACTACTATTGGAACATTAACTCCAGCCAACACCTACCAAAATAATTCTTCACAAATCATTTTGACAACCTGACAATCATCTAATGTCATGCAGCCAAATTTCTTTGAAAGAATTATACTTTGACAAACAATTTGGCTAGGCTCATTGTGATTCCACATTTTTCTTAATGTCTACAATAAAATTCATAATTAAAGGTAAAATAATTTTAAAATCTCCTTTTTATGGAGGTCGGCAAGGTTTTTGAAAGCTGATTTATACCAGCTAATCACACTTGCTAACAATTTCTTCATCTTTCTTTTTGAGCAAATATAATTTATGTACATCATGCAACCATCACATTCTATGAGATGGTTGTTTGTCATGGTTTGATCTTTATTTTTTGTTTTTTCTTCATTTGTTTAATTTCAGGGTTAACTTGTTTTTAATAAGTTGCATGATTGTTAGTATTTTTTATGTCAGGTTGTTTTAGTTTTGTTGTGATTTAGAATAAAATTCAAGTAGAGAGATATGCTTTGGTTGCTCCACAAGAGTGACTTCAAGTGATGTTTAAATCCAATCCACTATATAAATGAAAGATAGGGCTAAAGCCAAGTCTAACCATTATTGATGCTTACTATATATTGTTAGTTTTCAAGGGGGGCTATCTTGTCTATGTTAAACCTATAATCGGATTAGTCAGAGCTTCAAGTGGCTTGCTGGACTTATTCTTCTACTTGTTGACTCAAGGATTATGATACATGCATCCCCAAGATACCCCTTAGTCTTTAATTTGAGATACAGAAATTCTTGAGATCTTTGGATCTTCACACATATTAAGCTTGGTGTGCCCAAAAAGTGTGTGCTTTGTAAGGGGGAGCCAATTCCACCAAGCATCTACCTATCTCTTTGAAAGTGGTATTTTATTACAAGGAGATTCAACAAGTATTGACATTTCCAAAGCTTGAGTCTTATCTTTGAATGTCCTTTTATTTTGTGAAGTTCATACAACTAATATGTCTTGTGTGTGTGTGTGTGTGTGTTTAAGACAAAACATTTCCAGCCAATATCAACACCACACTAAAACATTGAAACCTTATCAAAATAAACAACAATGTCATTAAACGCTAGTCTTCGCATTTACTACACTTCTAAAATAAAGTTCTTAAGCATAGGCTATCTTAGTCTTCTTGGCATCATTCTTCAATTCTAATCTTTTAGGATCCACACTTTATCCCTTGCATATCCATATAACTAGATTTGGTCACATACACTTTCTTATGTTTCATCCAATTTTATCCTATTCCATCCAATTTTATTATATTATATCCTATTTGTTCCAATTTCCTACAATCAAATCCAATTCTTTTTAAAACCAATCCAAAACTACCAACTTATTTCTAAAATCTTCCAAAACATATCCATTTTGCTCAAAAATTAATCCAAGTCATTCAAATCCTTCCAAATCCATACCTAAGTCATTTTGATTGATCATAACTTCATCCTAGCATCTACATTCACCCTAATCATTAAGTCTCATATTCACTAGATGTCACTTATTCTTGGTCAAAGATCAGAATTTTCATAAATGCCCATGGCATCTTTGGCTCAACAATTCCAAGATCTCAAGAGATAAATTTATGAAGTTCAACAAGAGAAATCAATGGCCTGTCATCATAAAAAAATTAAGATATCGAGAATGAAAAACATCAAAAGATTCTTGAATGACTATATGAAGTATAAAAACACTATTATAAGATCAAAAACCAAACTCCAAGCAAGATCAAAAAGATTCTTCCCCAAGAAAATAAGATATTTCTTCTATGAATCCATGTCGTTTTGAATACCTCGTGGATATAAATTTTGCACCTTTGGACAATTGCTCGTGTTGGCTTCAAGGGAGCTTCTTGATCACAATATTATTATATTGCCTAAAGAAATGACGTAGCCGAGGGTTGGAGAATCCCCAAAGGAGATGTCCAAACCTTCTAGCAATGATTCACATAGGAGAAACACAATAAGATACAACTGAATCAATATTTTTTCATTATTAGGAGTTACTGTATTACATGAAGTGATCATCAAACATATTGGGCTATAAAGCCTTCCCATTTATGACCACTACAAAAAAAGTCCAATTCATCTAGTCCTAGATCTAACAAGCCCTAACTACTCATGAGCTTCTATAAGGATGTTTGAACACCCCCAAGGTTCCCCCTTGTTTTTCTTCATCATGCCTTCTTACAACCGCAAGCCCCAAATTTATACATACAAACATATTAGACAAAGATATTAAATATCCCAAGACAAACATATTAGACCACATTGAACTAAATCCCAAAAAATTACACTAATTAAATAATTCACCAGGAGCAATAACCAACAAGTCAACCACACATAGGTCCACTTCGAGATCCACACCATTTAGCTTCATCAATTGGAAAACTACACTACAATCCTTATCAATCAATTGATGAACACAACTGAACTGGTGACATGACGAATGTGCCTAGTCAAAAAAGAACATATTAGATCTCAAAATCCACACCACTTGAAGATTTGCGATCATAGACATAGCCTCCATGAACACTAAGGAACAAACCTTTTTCATTGCACATGCCAGGAATCTCCACAGACCGACTACATACAAAATCTTTGAAAACTGTCCAAAATAAAAAAAACTTCATCAAACCAAAAGGAAATTCCTCTAAGACAATACAAGATCACAGCCATAAACCCAAGATGTTCCTACATCAGACACTCAAGGTAGATAAAAATGTATGCCTCACACTTTGAAGCCATAAGAAAATGTGAACACAACCTCATGTTGACCATGAATTTCTCAACCCTCAGAGGCAAGAAGATAATCTTGTACACAAGCAATATTTGCCTCCTCCAATAGACCTTTGAATTCTTGTACCACAACCAACCAATCAAAAAACCTACTAATAGAGACAAACTGATCAACATCCTTAGCACAATGCATCATCTTTGCACACTCCTTTACAAATAAATCATGCAACACATCACCTTCCATCATGAGCTTATCAACAACATGAAATTCAAAATCTCCACCATCTTCATCAACCACCTCTTTATCCTTAACAACCATTTGAAATTCTACAACAAAAGTAACAACGTCCAATTTGAACAACCCAACCTACAACTCCTCATCAATGACAAGGTTATCATCTCTAATGAAAATTCTATCGAAAAATTCATCAACACTAGCATCCTCAACATCATCAACAATGCCATTATCAAAAACAAGATGTTTTGTAGTTTTGACATCAAATCTAACCACCCATGCATGGAAACTAGCTAGATCTACCACCTCAACCTAAAAAATGTTAGTGTTTACTTCTTTAAGGTTTACCTTAACCCTACCATTCCTTTTCCTTCTTCGAACAAGCCTTTTCACAGGCCAAACAATCCTAGTGGATCAGTGAATGCCAAATGCAATTCAACCTCCTAATTTTCTCAATCTTACTAACAATCTTTTTAGCTTCTTCTCAAGTCATCTAAATTCTCTATCTTCAACCAACTAGTCAAGTTCTTTTCTCTTTCCCCATGGTGCAACTTCCTGAAATTGGTGATCTAATTTCAAGTTTCAAGTTGCCTCATAGTGCAGGATCTACTGAACATCTTCACAAACTACCTTGATTCGATGATTGTTTCACCAAGAATGAGATGTCTTAAGGGTTTCACCTCATTCCTAGGTTTATAACCAATAACATTATCTTTTTAATGCATCCACATGCTAATCCTTGGAAATCATGAGTCAAATCCATAATCTATCATACCTTAACAAATAAATTCAAGATTTAATGATATCAAAAACAATATCTACCTCATTGAATATGTGACTCTTTCATCTACCACAAACACCAAACCCTTAAGTATAAAATCCACTTTTGGCCACCTTGCACAAGTCCTTCACTTATATGAGTAAGAAACATGATATTTTCCCTCACAGATAATCCACCAAAAGCATCTCAAGTCCACTAAGTTATATTTATGTTACATAAGATAAAATCAATCTTTGATACCACTTGATGCAGGTTAGGATTAGAGAACTTCCAAAGAATATATCTAAGCTTACTAGTGTTAGGATTAACCTTAAAAAGAAATAACATTTACATACAAATATAACCAATACCAAAAAATAGTAGATTGCATAAAAGAGAACACAAGACACTAATTATTAACATGGGTCACCCAATCCCTAGGCTATGTCCACCAACAACAAGTCCAATATTATTATTATCCAATTATTACAATTTGTAATCCCCTACAGCTCAATATCCCCACAAGAAGCTACAATATCACAATTACATTATGAAATCCCTAACCCTAATGCTTTTTTTATACAAGCTTTTTTCGCTTACAAAATTAGGGCTAGAATAACTTGTCTAATAGGAAAAATAGTAGCCGGCGCCTTTTACAATATAAGGGCATTTTTGGCTTCAAGGGCATTCCCCTAAAAACCCCTGCAAGGGCGTTGCCCCTCAACTCCACCCTGTACTATGATAGGGAGCGCACTTGGGGTGCTACCCCAGAACCTCAAAGGGGTACTGCCCCAAACCCCCATAGAAATAATATAGAGAGAAAATTGTGCCAAATAAACCTCCACATTTGATTAGGCTCCACATCATAACAATCTCCCACTTGGAGACTGATCATAGCATTGCTAAACCTGTAGCTCTCACTAGAATATCAAACCATCGTAGAATTTGTTTTTATTTTATTATGTTCAGCATGAAGACCAACCAAAGCTAAAAAGGAGTTCAACTTATCCCTTGTCACTACATTTGTAAGCATATCTGTTGGATTGTCATATGTATGTATCTTGTCCAACTTTGACTGCCCATCATCCAAAACTAACCAAATGAAATGGTCTGCAACTGGATGTGTTTTGTCTTTGAATGTAGAGCATAATTCTTCACAAGGTGAATGACACTATGACTATCTATAAAAAAATAATTATCCTTCCATGGATGTCCCAATTCTTCCAAGAAGAATTGAAGTCATCATCTCCTTGGCTACCTCTATAGCAGCAACATACTTTGCCTTTGTAATGGATAAAACATTTACCTTCTATAACCTAGAAACCTAGCTCATTGTTGCCCCACCAACAGTAAATACATAACCTATAGTACTCCACCTAGTATCAATATCCCCTGCCAAATCTAAGTGAACATATCCTTGTAAATTAGTAGTAGAGCCTCAAAATGTAGACACTTACTAGTTGTTCCTCTCAAATATCTGAGAATCCATTTAATTGTATTCCAATGCTCAATTCTTGGATGACTCATATACTACTAATGACTCCCACTGCATGTGCAATATCTAGCCTTATACATACCATAGCATACATCAAGCTTCCTACAGTTGAAGCATAAGGTACCTTGGATATTTTATCCTCCTCTTCTTGTGTCTTGGGACACATCTTCTTTGTCAACTTCAAATGACTAGATAAAAGTGTGCCGACAACTTTAACATTATCTATAGAGAAATGTTGCAACACCTTTGCAATATAATCAGCCTGACATAATGTCAATTTCATATTCTTTCTATCTCTATAAATCTTCATACCAAGGATTTGTTTTGCTGCCCCCAAATCCTTCATAGAAAATGCATGTGCTAACTAGCATTTCAACCTCTTAATGTGATCCATGTTAGAACCAGCTACAAGCATATCATCAACATATAAATATAAAATAATGTAGTTTTCATCATCCAACCTCTTAAAGTAAACACAATGATCTAAATGACACCTACTATAGCCATGCTCATGCATAAAACTGCCAAATTTTAGAAACCATTTCTGAGGTGCTTGCTTCAGGCCATATAAACTTTTCTTCAATCTGCACACTAAGTTCTCCTTACGTTTGACCTCACATCCTTGTGGCTATGCCATATATATATCTCTTCATCCCAATCACCATGAAAGAAGGTTGTTTTAATATCAAGTTGCTCCAAATGCAAATATTCAATAGCCACAATACTTAAAAATAGTGTGAATAGAAGTCATTTTAACAACAAAAGAAAATATCTCACCAAAATCAATGTCTTTTTTCTATGCAAATCCTTTAACCACTAACCTAGCTTTAAATCATTTCTTACCTCAAACCTCTTCTTTCAACCTGTAAACCCATTTATTCTGTAAAGCTCTTTTACCTATAGGCAACTTACATAAATCTCATGTCTTATTTTTCAGTAAAGAATCAATTTCTTCTTTCATTGTAGACTCCCATTGAATCTTCATATCCACTTGCACAACTTCATCATAACATTTAGGTTCACTAGCACTAGTAAGTAAAATGGAATACAAAGAAGGAGAAAATCTTTCTAGAGGTCTACTTAGTCTTGTTAACCATCTAACATTTACTTGTGTGTGGGGTATTTGCTATTGCGGTTGTTGCAGATCGTGAGGAATTGCTAGAACATTATCTTTTGGAGTATCATCTAGCACTACATAATTATTTTCTTTCTTCTCATGTTGCTGCAACAGATCTTTGTACAAAACTTTATTATTGAATACGACAAACCTGCTTCTTACAATTTTACAATTTTCAAAATCCCAAAGCCTATAACCAAATTCATTAATGTCTTATCCAAAAAATACACATTTCTTTGACTTAGCTTCTAGCTTGGTTCTATTTTTAGAATCTCTATGAGAAAATCCTTCACAACCGAAGGTTCTAAGAAAAGAATAACTCACCTTCTTATTAGTCCATGCTTCCTTTGGAATACCACAACCCAAAGGAGTAGAGGGACCTCTATTGATCAAATATACAACATTATTGATAGCCTCCACCCACATGTTTAAAGGAAATCCAGCATGCAACCTCATGCTTCTTGCACGCTCCATTATAGTCATGCTCATGCATTTAACCACTCCATTTTCCTGTGGAGTCCTTAGAACAATTTTCTGTCTATGAATATCATTAGTGGAGAAATAATCTTCAAATTCATGACTATAATACTCACCACCATTATAGGATCTGAGACATTTTAATTTCTTACCAATATAATTTTCAACCAAGCATTTCTATTTCTTAAAAATTTGAAATACATCATATTTGTGTCTAAGGAAATAAACCCATTCTTTTTTGGTTGCATCAATAGATGTAACATAATAATGAGAGCCACCAAGGGAAGATACCTGAGCTAGTCCCCACACATTTGTATGCACAAGCTCTAATCTCTCACTTTTATTTTCCTTCCCAGTCTTTACAAAACTCACTCTCTTTTGTTTTCTATACACACAACTTTCATAGAAATCTATATTAACACATTTTAGACCTGGTAAAACTTGCTTTGAATAAAGTAATTTCATACCTTTCTCACTCATGTGCCCAAGTCTATTGTGTCATAGTGTTGTATTAGAATCTACAACAATCATTTGTTCTCGTTGCTCAACTACAACAACTATTCCTAAATATTCATCTTTTTCTAAAACAATCAAATTAGAATGAACAATATGAACTGTATAAAGATATAAGATGCTTACTTTCACACCTTTTGCTACTACAAGGGAACCTTTTGAAACCTTCCAATTTTTATTATTAAAAGTAACTACACAACCCTCATCACTGAGTTGCCTTGCTGATATTAAATTCCTACTCAGCCTTGGAACATGTCTTACCTCATGCAATAGCCAATGATTATCATTCTACAACTTAATCTTAACTTTACCCTTTCTAACAATCTGACAAAGTTCATTATCCCCCAAATAAAAAATCCAAAAATCTCCTTGGACATAATCAATAAAAACAACCTCTATGAGGTGTAGCATGAAATGAAGCACCAGAATCTAAAGCCCATGAATCATCAACACTTTTTAAAGAAAGAAGCAAAGCATCCTCTTCAGATTTGTTACTTACCACATTTGCCTCCTTGTTCCCTTCTAGCTTATCTCCTTCATTGTTCTTTCAAGTCCAACAATATTTATTCTTATGCCCCAATTTACCATAGTACCAAAAATCTCTTGGTCCTCTAGATTGAGACCTCTTCCCCTTTGACTTTCCTCTTGATTTCTCATGATTTCTAGAATTATTTCTCCTCTCAGTTGTTCTACCTCTTCTTTGTGCATTCAAAGCACTTTCAGATGTAAATCCACCTGAGGTTTTCCTACAAGTTTTCTCACTCAGAATAACAACGATCACATCATCATATTTTAGGGTATTAGATCTAGAAACAAAATTACTCGCAGCCATTACCAAGCCAATCCAACTTTCAAACAAAGAACACAAAATCAAGAAAGCCCTAATTTCTTCATCAAAATTAGTACCCACAGAAGATAACTAATTAGTAATAGTATTAAACTCATTTAAATGATCTACAATAGATCCAACTTCTGTCATCTTCATATTAAATAAATGCTTCATGAGAAATACCTTATTTGAAGCGAGGGGCTTTTCATACAATTTCATTAGGGCTTCCATCAATTCTTCTGTTGTCTTCACTTTTGTAATGTTGAATATCACCAATGGTGCCAAGCACAACCGAATGCTTTCAAGTGCCTTTATATCTAAAATCTCCCAGTCCTCATGTGTCATAGTTCCCTAGTTCTTAGTTTTTCCTTCTAACAAGTTCCATAAATCCTTCTGATAAAGATAGTCCTTCATTTGCATCTTCCATAACTAAAAGTTTTTCCCATTAAACTTGTCAACCCTCAGGTTAACCTCATATAACATCACTCCCACTCAACCATGAGACCTTCATGTAGAAGATCGCTAAAAATAATGATAACAGTCTAGCTAAAAAAAAAGAAGACGACCATCTGGCTCTGATACCACTTGTTAGGATTAACCTTAGATAGAAATAATAGTTACATGCAAATACAACCAATACTAGAAAATAGTAGATCGCATAAAAGAGAACACAAGATACCAAGATTTAACGTGGTTCACCCAATCGCTGGGCTATGTCCACCAACAACAAGTCCAATATTTTCTATCTAGTGATTACAATCCACAATCCCTTACAGCTCAATACCACCGCAAAAAGCTACAATTTCACCATTACATTATGAAATCTCTAACCCTAAACATTTTTTATACAAGCTTTTTCCACTTACAAAATAGGGCTAGAATAAGTTGTCCAATAGGAAAAATAGCAGTCGGTTGCCCCAAGACCCCACAGGGGCGCTACCCTCAAACCCCTATAGAAATAATATGGGGAGAAAATCATGCCAAATAAACCTTCGAGTCTGATTAGGCTCCACATCACAAAAAATAGCAATTATTCACACAATGGAAACACAACAAGATACAACTAAAATAACATTATTTATCCCATTTCAAAATATGAAGTAATGTGTAGCTTAATTTCAAAATCAAATATCAAAACTTGCTAGTTGAGGGTTAACATCTAGGATGTTGTCCATACATTGCCAAGTATTGACAAGACAATTTACTTCCTTTGGCCAAAATGCTTGATCTCTTTGTCACTTGTCTTTTATGATATAAATCCATCTTCATATTCCAATAATTTCTCCCTCCAACAATTTATTAAATTCCCATAATTTCCATAATTTCCCCCTCCAACAATTTATCAAAGGCTTGGTCTAGAATGGGTGGAGGTTTTGATCTCAGAGGGGTAGGGGAATTTTCTTAAATTGTGAAGCAACCAACCTCCCACACACTTCATTAAACTAAATTAAGACAATATTATTTTAATCAAATATCCATAATTTTTCTCACATAGGGGCTTGTAGTCTTGATCTTCTACAATTACAACAATAAGAGGAGTCTTGAATAATTTTCCTAGAAATGTCTCCTTGAAACAAATATGGATAGAGGTAATAGATTAACTAGTTTGTTATTAGTCTAATCGATTCAAGTGTATCTTTACTCCATTCCATGTTTACTAAATTCTTGAAATTAATAGAAGAAACAAATTTATCTTCTAGACCCTTAAATCCACCCAAGATATTCCCAATTTTTTACAAAATTTGGATATGAAGGAGCTCAACCAACACATTTGGGACCAAAACCCACTTCAAAGCTTTTGCATTTTTTAAACATTTAGGGAAAAAAATTAGGAGACCATTCAAAAAAAATTGAGATGATAACCCTAAAAGAAGTTAGGGTTTCCAAGTAGTAATTCATTCTAAACATCTAAACATTGAAATCAATAAACAAGAAGTCATGGTCAAGGGAAGAGATACTTACATGGCCACTAAAGGAATCCCTGAGTCATTTCCCAATTCAATCACTATAAGAGTTAGAGCCACACCATTTAACAAAAAGGTCATTTGATTTACAATAATCTCAAAGCCCTTTCATATAAATATTTTTAAGAATTAGGGTTTACAACATGTCATCAATAGAGGGAGAGGGTCTTCTAAGAATCTACAAGGTAAAGAATCTATGGGAATCTTGAGAAATTTTGAGGGTGATGGCTACATGGGGATCTCATCAACCTTCTATGAAATTAGGGATGGAGGAGGACAGAAAGGTCACTTAACCAAACATCGAGAAGGAGGGAAGGATCCTTTCTTTAATTGGGTTTTCTTTACTTCAGTAGAAAAAGGAGGATACTTTGAGACTGAATGATTCACATCTTTTCCTTGGACTACTTAAGGGGATGTTTCCTCTTGCATCATTCAACTATGCTTCATCGTATATCCTCATTCCAACTTCATAACAAGGCCAAATGAATTATCAATTTATGTTTGATACCCTTATCCATAGCCATCAAATCAAACTATTGACTAGTGCATCACTTCAGAATATATAGATATTTATCCCTAACTACATTTCTTTCAACTTTTAGAGGAGCAAAAGAATTGCTAGTTGGGAGAGAATTCATCACAAGCTTGGATGAACCATTTAATTTCCTAAGAAGGGATACCCTTTTAATAGTTGAAGCCTCATAAAAATGTATCCCTTAATAGGAAATCCAATGGCTCATCCAAGCCTGTGATAAATGCTCTCCCAACTAGAAATTATTTTCCTAGGTGCATCCTACAAAATCCTCTTGCAAGAGGCCTACCATTTCCTAGATATCCAATTAATAAGATCCCAAACATATTAACCAATCAAAATCAATAAAAATAATTGAGATAAAATTCCACATGTATTCTATACAAAAATTTGAAAAACTTAAAGGGGAAAACATTGTTAATTATTATTAGTTGAAATCACATAATAAATAATCATGAGGTAAAAAATAGTATACATTATAAATAAATAAAAATATACATTAAATATAAAAATAAAATATTATGAAAATAAATAATTTTAGTTTTGGACAATATCTAAATAAAAGCTCTAGTTGAGGCGAACTCCTTGCCTTAATTTAAAAGGTACTATTTAGAAATTTTAAAAGAAATAAAAAATTAAAAAGATTATTAAATATTTTTCCTTTTCATTATTCAATATTAAATTAAAAGTGAGTTAAAAATAAATATTGAACTTGACGAGGAGGAAAAATAATATGATTATATTTTAAAATAATTTGATTTGATTGTTAAGGCTTTTTTTTTTATTAAGCTATTTAAGTTCTCATTTCAGAAGTCCAACACAAGATCTTTCTATTACAAAGAGAAGAATCAGTTATTGCACTATAGACCCATGTCTATTAAGTTCTATTTTTTAAAAATTACAAAGAATTAAAAAAACTAAAATATGTCATTTTTAAAAAGAACAAATACAACCAATTATTCAATAATTTTAAAATAATAAAATAATATCTTTGCCAAATGTAAAATCTTCTTAATAAAAAAAAAATTTGTATTTTTTAAATTAAACAAAATAATAAATCTAAAGTAAAGCAAAACAAAATTACTAATATGATTTAAGTAAATATATTTTTTTTTAACTAAAAATATTTCACACCTAGATCAAGAATCTATTTATTCTAATAGTTTAAAATATTAAAGTTAAAGATATTAAATTTAAATTAGAGAAATTGCTACTTTTTTTTTTTTTTTAAAGAGGGGTAAACGCTTTGACCTGGAGCTGTGAACCAGTGAGGCCACAAATGGGGGACCTCATCCCCATGAGATTTGAACCTTGATGGCAAGGATAACAACGCAACAACTTAACCATCACAACATGCCACTATTGGCATAGAGAAATTGCTACTTACAATGGTCACAAAAAAAAACATTATATAATATGTATTCACTTCATATTGAAAACTAATAATAGAATAATAGAATAATATATTATCTCATCCTTGATGAGAAGACACTGTCATCCTAGAAGATGATTATAAGAGACACTCGACTTCAACAATATCATTGTTCACATATTTTGTGCAGTAATTACTTTTAATGTGATAGCATTTCTTTGAATGTTTTGTGAAAGTGTTTCCTAACTTCTACACAAAGATTGCTAGTAAAATTTGAAAGATATATGTAAATAGTAGTAGCATGAGATTTTTTTTTGAAATTAAAATATATTTTAAGCACATCTCACATTCAAAATACTCATATCTTTTCAACTCCACAACCATTCCTAATTTTGATTAGGTAAATTCAACTCTCAAGTCAAAATCAAATCAGTCTTTGTATGTGGAAGCAACAAAAATCACAACCTCTGTATTTTATTTTACTTCTTGTTCCAACTTGTCACAAGGAATATAATTCCCAAGTCCAAGGTTGTGATGGCTAATTGTAATAACCCAATTTTGGTCTACTAAACTATAAGCCCCATTTTTTATATTTAAATCTATATGATAAACCACATTATGCTCTAATCAATCTTGCAAAATTAAAAAATCATAAATCTTTGATCAAATCGCCCATAATAATTTATTTGATTATATACTGAAGTTTGACCACTTTATCCTAATTTTATTTAATTAAAATAGTATGCTCCCTTTTTATCAAATAATAAATCCCCTTTGTCCTAAGTGTACATGAAAATCACCTTTCTAAAATAATGATATAATAAAAGGAAAATCCCTCCACCACTTTCCAATGAGTATAATATTTTGACTTCTCAAGAAGGATTTTGGCTCTTTATCTCAACCACTCATCATTTTGCCTCTCAATCTTAACCACTCATTTTGCCTCTTCAAGACATAAGCACATAGATCAACCAAGACTTAATCTCATATTTTTCCTCTTAATCTTTTATGTTTTCTCATTTTCAATTCTCTTTAGAAGGATACTCTCTCCTCACTCTTTCTAATCTCTAGAGTTCATGTTATTTTTATGTTGTCATTTTGATCTTTAAGCACTTACATTCTTGCATTCTCATATATATTATTTCCTTTATTTCAATTATCTTAGATCACCTAGCTTAATTAGGATGGATTAATCTTTCATCTTGTTAGATTAGCATTACCTTTACTTGTTCTTGTGTCTCATTCTAGCTTAGATTTTGCATTTGCATATCACTTTGAGGATCATGGATATTGGCATATATGTTGCTTTCTATCTTTGATTCTTTCATTCTATGTTGTACCTTGCAAGGGTCTCCAATATGAGGTTCATTTGAGAGCTACTAATATATCTCTTTGATTCTTACATATCATAGATACAAAGCTATAAGCCACCATTCAAGATTCCATGTTCATTGGATCTCTTGGATATAAGGGTTTATAGAAGTGGTCACATTTTTTTAATGCATTTTTTGGCACCCATTGTAGGGCTCAAACCAACTTTTTAGCTCCATTTTCTCACCTTTTCAAATTCTATTGTCGTGAGTCTACTCTTTTTGGTACTTCAATATGAATTATCATATGAAAAAGTTATGTTCTACATATGATACTTCTCTAGTCTAAAACCAATGACATGTCATGTAGGTCTATCATTCTACCTCTTTCCATAATATTTTTTGGCCTTTGGAAAAGTATCATTTTGGTTTAGGGCTTATGTCATGTATGCAGGTTTTATCATCTGATTTTTGGAAGTTCATTGTATGATATTATAGTGAATCCTATTTTGTTGTACACATTTTTCATCTTACATATTTTGGTTTTTGTATCTTAGTTTCTCATCATTGTACTTACATTTTATATTTTTAGTTTTTCACAACTACTTATTTGATCTAATCGGGTGGTTTTATAGGTTTATTGTTTTTCATATTATATACCTTAACTTGCAAGTTTATTTGTCAAAGTTTTCATTTCTAGACTACTGATGTGTATTTTTGTAGGTTTTCATGGAGGTTCAAGAAAACATTATGCTTTTGTTAGATGTTATTTCATTTTCTTAGATACATTAAAATCTCATGAGTAGGTTTTCTTTCCATTGGTAGGGAAGTATGCTCTTGTCTTTCTATAACAATTAGAAACTTAGACCCTTTGATTTAGATCATAGGAAGTGAGTTGGGATAAGGTTTCTCTTTAGTGGCATTAATGAACTTTTCTTGTTGTGTTTGGGAGAAGCATGTGAAGTAGGAGAGTATGCTCTTTTCCTACTGAGGAAAATAAAGAATATGCACCTTCACTTGTTATCCATTTTTTGTTTATATCCTTTAGAGTCCATACCATTGAGAGAGAAATCTCACGAGAATAACCCAAGTGGCAACAAGAAAACCTGGATAATCTAACCCACTATATTAAAGAGGCCTCCTATTTAGGGCCAAAGTCTTGGAGGACGTAGTATTTCTACCCTTCTAGTGGGATCACTTGTGATACTACTAGTTGGGCATGCTTATTTGTGCTTGGGGCCCTTGAGGTCTTAATATTTCTTTTGAGACCATCACATCTAAGTACTTTTGGGGTGTGATGCCTTAATCCTATATCAAGACCAAGGGGAAAAATGTGAGCAGAACCCTTACCTAAGAACCTGGGTTAGAGGCCACCTATTTTTGTTATATCAAAATTCTTGTGCATTAAGGAATGATCCAAGTGGATTAAGCCAATCACCCTAACATTTTTTGCATTATATGTATTCCCTTGTATGTGTTAAAAGCACTCCACGAAAAAGCCAATACCACTTTGTGTGAGGCAAAGGAATACCAAGTTGTGAGAAAAGTTATTAATATAATTCGGGACCTTTAGGTAGATATTTATTGACGTGTTTTCAAAATGTGGCAGGCACATGGAAATCTATTAAACATACACATAACAATAGTATAGGGCTTACACCTTTAAGACTTCACATATATTTATATCTTGCAAGGTTTCTTTGTCCCTTGTGATATTCTTTCAAGACTACTTCTTATGTCACATATTCCTTTAAGTGAATATTTTTGAACAAAAAACTTTATGCTATAACTAAGTTAAGATGCTACCAAATTGTCAAACATTTCTTAGAAAAACCAAAATAGCAAGTCAACCCAAGCTTCTTAAGTCAAACTTAAGGGAACTTTAGATTTTCAGATTCTTTGGTTGTTTGTAGTGTTGTGAAATATTGTATGACATAGTCTTTTATCGCTTGTAGGTTTTTTAGGTTATTACCCTACTCTTGGTGATTTGTCATACCAATTCACTGGTATTATCATTTCTAAGATTTTGGCTTTCTATCTTTTGGATATTAATTGGAAATTTTCTATTATGATTGTTGGCTCACAAAGTTTCATTATATGATTCTTGTTTCTAATCTCTCTTGTTTAGGAGTTGTTCTTAGTTTCTTAGGGGAACCTATACTTGGTCTTCTTGGTCTTGGGTTTGTCCCAAAAAAATAGAAGTTGTCTTTAGCAGAAAGGATTGCTTGATTCCACACTTGATTAGTAGATTGTTCACGTGTCCATCTTTATTATCATCTCTTTTGTTTTTGTTTGTATCTTATGTTTTCTTTCTTCACAAGTTTTGTACATAAGGCATATCAAGCTCACAATTTGGACACCTTGTGACAAGTTTTCTTTGATTTTATATTGTCTCTTTGGAAAAGTGGACATATTTCTTAACTATTTTAAAATCAAGTCCATCCTAGTTATCCTATTGTATTATTGCATCCTCTTTCATGTTGGTTATAACAAGATATCAAATTCACAAAGGAAAGCAACTCTAGGAAAATTTTGACAAGTCACCTAGAAGAGAGTTAGAAAAATGAAATTTTAATCCCTTTGGTATTACCTTTATCAAGTCATCATCTTCTTCACCTAGATTTGAAAATGTTGACTCATTGACACTAAAGACATCAATTTTCCATGATCGATCATATAGTAAGTTGTAGTTTCTGGATATGATTATTTTAGATTTTTTTTTTTGCACCAACATTTTAGGTCACACTTTGTGATTCATCATTGGGATAAAAGAGAGATGAAGGATAAATAAATAAACAAATCATCCTTTAGCTTATTTATTTATCATTCATCTCTCTTCTATCGTAATGATGGATCACAAAGTATGACTCAAAATGTTGATGCAAAAACATTCTAATACAATCATTTCTAGAAACTACATCTTACTCATTGACACTATCTAAGGAAGACCATAAAAAGAAGATAGAAAAAATTCTATCTAGGATGGGAGACAAATGGTTACACTACATAGAACAAAAAAAAAAAATTTTAAATAAGAATCACGATGTTTGGCTCAAGGATTTACCAAGGGAACTTCCATACATGGTTAACTTTCACCTCAAAGGTCGCAATGCACTAGGCAGTCGTCACACAATGCACCCTAACATGATGATTTGGATGTCAAGATAACCAAGGAAAAAAAAATTAACTTTCAAATATATCATGAATGTGGCCCTAAATCAAGAAAGAGACAAATACTTCCTGCATCTAGCCTCTCAAGGAGTGAAACTACCACACAATTTCAATATCAAGAACTTAATTAAAAAAAGAGGAACCATCATCCTTAGAGGTTGTAATTAAAAAAATGCAAGAGATGATGAAATAAATAACCCAATTGAAGAAAGAAAAGGATCAAGATAAGATATCATTCTCACTTGAGACTATGTGTCTGTTTCCTTTTGATAAGAGTCTTTACATGCCTCCATTTCCTCCAAAAATTAAATTTCCTAAGTATGACAAGTATGATGGTAATTGAGATCCCCAAGACCACCTCAGGGATTTTTTCATCTTGAGAATGATATTTTTACACAAAAAAACATACCTCATGCAACTCTTCCCTCAAAGTCTTAGTGGAAAAGAAATGTAGTGGTTTACCAAACTATCTCACCCTCTTAAATATTTTGATCAACTAGCTGAACATTTTATCCACAATATTCATACATCTATCATCTTGCCACTATTCTTGATCTTTGTAGAACCAAAAAATATACAAGAGAGTATATTATTACTTTTCTTAAGTTATGGAGGAAGATTCTTTCGTGCTAGCCTCATCAAATACCCACAATTGAGAGAATTGATATCTTTGTCAACAATCTTTTTCCCGAGTTACACTTTGAGCTTAGAGAACAACTCTTTGTCAAATTTTATCTAATGGTAGAAAGTTCTTTACACATATAAGAAGTAATAATTAAAAAGGGAGAACTTACTTTGAAAAAACACAATTCAAACAACAACAATAACAACAACAAAGATAAGGGAAACTCACAATCTTGGAACAAGAATAAGCACGTGGTAAATGATGGTGTAGTAGACACATCAAAACCTAAGGATCCTATTTTCAATTTGACTAATAGCATCCACGATATAAAACAATAATATGATTCTTTCAAAAATAATAATTCAAAGAAATCTAGTGACTCTAGCAAGGGTAAACCATCGTGGGTCATGTCCAAACCTAAGCACAATTTTACACCCCTAGGAGACTTACTTGAAGTGGTGTTAAAGACCTTGTTACCAAAAAAGATCATCACATTGTTGAAAAATCAAAACCATATGAAACTAAAGTAAAGCCCAAGTGGTGGAAAGACGGTCATTATTGAAACTATCATAGGAACAAGGGTCATAAGACTAAAAAATTTATGTGACTTAAACACTTGATTTAAGATCTTATGGAAAACAAAAAAAATTGGGGTGGATGGAAATAACACTAATGTTCATCATAAGGTTTTTAGTGAACCCCTACCCAAGTACAAAAAAGGATAAATCTCTAAGAATAAAAATGGGGATGTTAAGATTAATGAGACTTACATAGTGAGTCCCAATATCATGCACATACTTGAACCTACTAATGAGAACATAAACATGATTAGGCTCAAGATTGACAATTATGACTATGATTCAAAAATTTGCAAACCACCTAAGCTTATCTTTAGAGGAATTGACTCCTCTTCCACACAATCTTATGACTTTAAAACTAAGAACACACAAACACAATAACCTATGATCGTCCTCAAGGGTGTTGATTCCCCAACACATACGTAAACTCAAAACTTGAATGCTCTGACTAGAAGTTAACCAAAGGTTATACTAAATGGTCCTAATTCTTCCAAATAGATAACATCCAAAAATCAACATCTAAAAAATCAAGGGCCTCATCTTCTAAGAAAACATCCACCTCTGTCAATTCAAGCTACAACTTAGTGAACCAATTGCAACTTGCATCTTCTTAGATATTTGTATTTGTGTTGTTAGAACTTTCTCATGTTCATATGAAGATCCTAGAGAAGATACTGGTTGCGAAAAATATTCCTAAGGAAGTTGACACTAATCAATTCTAGACCATGGTTAATCATCTTGCTACCTCTAAGTACCTTACTTTTTTTTGAAGATGACAAGTCACTTAACCATTCCACATAATATTTCTTTACACTTTGAGATTAAAATCCATATAACATGTGTCAAGTGTGTGTTGATAGACGGAGGTGTAGGGTTGAACATTTGTACATACAATTTGTTGATACACTGGGGCTTTTCTAAATAAACTATCAATCATAGAAGAAAGATCATGATAAAAGAATATGATGAAGAGGAGAGATCTTTTAAGGGTATTTTTGTACTTCCTATTTGAATGGGTCAAGTTGATAAGGATGTTGTCTTCCAAGTTTTGTACTTGTCGCTTGTATACAAAAATTTTCTAGGAAGACCTTGGATATATGACATATAAGCGATGTCATCTACATATTATCAATGCATGTATCAAGTTTCCTTACAATGACATTGAGGTTTCTAATCTAGGGGATGACACTATGTTAGTTAATGCTCTTACTATTGAAACCCTTTTACCACATAGTAGACTTGCTGAAGAGACTATAAACACAATTTTTTAATATGAAAATACAATGAAATGATTGAGTACTAGAATGGGAGATTATCATATAGACTCTATTGCATCACTCCCCATTTCTATGTGCTCCAATGGAAAACCTTCTGAGGATATGAAATTTTCTTCATAATCTATGATAAATTTATCTAGTCCTCACTACATATGGAAGATGAGAATAAAAAAAATCTATTAGGTATTGCATATACCAAGAAGAAGACGCAAATGAAACTACACTTGCTACTAAAATCTATCCTAGGAAGTATCATAAAGGCTATGAATTTCTTACTAAGATGGGTTATCCTATCCATGATCCCTTGAGTGAATAAAAACATTCTCTTGTTGAATGATTGATTCATACTAAAGGAAAAAAAATTGGAGACACTATTAGATTAGGATTTTTTTACCACTAACAATGGACCTATTTTTTATGAAGAACCTGATCACATTGAAGAGTCTAAAGATAAAATTGCACCCATCAACACACTCTCTCAAAAGGATGATGATTTTGTCCCATCTATGTCACTTATTTGGGGAGAAGATAAAGGACTTTCTACCAATCAAGTGGAGGCATCTACCTCTATCTAATATGATGATTCATATATTAAAGATCCTAGAAAACCATGAATCCACACAAAAATTGCATGATTGTTTTTCCCCCACTTTTATTCTCTAACCAATTTGCAAAGTGGAAATTTTGTGTTCTAGTAAGGTCCTAGGTGTGTTCAAGTCTAAATCCAAATCCCCTTAGGTGGAAAGAGTCTTCATCAAATTTTTCATTTCCCCCTTCTCCATCTCATAGTCGGTGGTTTTCCTTTGTGTTGTGAGTTTTTGTCAGTAGCTTAGTACCTAATCTGATGGAGATTCATGAAACATGCAAAGATCATTTACAGGAGTTATATCTACTTGGGATCTATCATTTTCTCCATTAGAATAGAGGTTTGCGAAAATTTGGACTTCGTGTTCTCCTCAGTGGATTTTCAACCCATGAGAATAATTTTCTAGATTTTAAAGAAAATCAAGTTGGTGAGCAGATTAAACCCATATTTTGTGTGTGAAACCTCTCAAGAGGATAATGGAAATAATCTAACCATTGCAAAAAAGATCTATTAAGAAGAATTCATTCAGCGGATATTTTCTTACAAAGTACTCTGTTTATAACTTCCTGAAACTTAACGAAAAACATGAAAGTAAATATGAGAGATAGAAAGTTACCATTGGACCAATAGAATAGTGAAAGGACACCTTAATACCTGTTAAAATTATGCATTTATTGTTCCAACAGATCTCTCCTTCAATTCATTCATATGGTGTGAATTTTGAAACTCAACGGGTGAATTGGAGTCCCTATATAGATGGAAATGTGAATAGTTACAAAGCTACCACTCTTTCTTGAACAATTATTCTATTAAAATTGCATTAATTTTTCAAAAAGCTTGTAGATGTAAATTTGCTATTTCTTTCATTTTTTGGATTCAAAATTCATTTCCAAACAGAATGGCAACCAGATGTGTGGGTTTCGATGGATTGAATGGGATTAAGTCTTCATTACAAAATTTCACAAACACTTCTCTCTATTTTTATGACGTGCAAGCTTTCTAGAAGAGGGTGAGGTTAGAGCCTATTCATCCCATCATTGAGAAGCTCCAAGGATGCAAGCTAGTTGAAGTAACAAGTTTTCTAGCTGTAGTCCAAGCTCTAGAGTTGATATATGAATATATAAATCATTATAACCCAGACACTAGATAGATTTGTATTGTTAGATGACATAATGTTGAACTCAATTGATAGACAAACTATGGTAAATTGTCTTTGAGTTCTGGAGCAGGAAGAATTTTTAGATTTTACAATTGGTGGAGTCATCTTTGAGTTTTCTGTGAAGACAATGGTCTGGAGAAAGGAGATCATGAAAAAATGGTTTCAAAAACCACGTAGCACCAAGAGTAAGGTTCCTAAGACCCTTTTTGATACTAATCTAAAGCCCAAGATTGTCGACATTATGGTTCTCTTGCAAAGATTGAAAAGTGAGGTAGAAGCTTTAAACTTCGTTGAGCAATATTTCTTTTAGGTGCAATTTTTCTTCTCTAACACCCAATATATTGATTGGGCTCACAAGGTAAGCAAGATTCTATCCAATGATTTTAGTGATATGAAATTCTACAACACCTTCTACATGTCCTCCTTTTTAATTTATATGTTAGCTTCTTTGCAATTATGGCTAGGCCTCCCAAGGGTAGAAAATTTCCCTGATGATGTGAAGTCTTATGAGTTCTACCCATGTTTATAATTGGAAAATAGTTATGTAGAGTATATACAAGTCAATGATATGTTTACATTGAGAATTTGCAAGGAGTTCCAAGGATGTCTAAAGAGGAGATTTAGCCCAAAAGCTATGGTGGCTATTAGATAGTTCAGGAGTTATTTTATCTAGTTCTCATCATTTTCATATTTGTGTCTTGTAGCTTTTGATGGATTCCCATTGAAACTAACGAGATATCCAAGTGATATGATCGTGTTGATAGAGATCATGAGATAAGCCATTCAAGTGAAGGGAGTAGAAGATGATGGGTAGAATATGTATAGCAATACATATTTAACAAAGATAAGAAATATTCCCATCAACTCAAAGCCTTATCAAGATGATGGGGATGATCTAGATGTCATGATGACCTAAATTATTAAAAGGACTAAGAAATGGGTCGAGTGGACTACAACAAGGAGAAGTCAAAGTAAAAGAACTCCCACTCAAGCTTCTCCATTAGTTGCCCCTACTTCTTCCTCACAAGGTGGCACATCAAGTGTAACTCTGGCCATAACTCAAGGACCAACTCAACTAGCAGGTGGAGGTGACCAACCTCCAAAAAAAAATATCCCTTTGGATAAGACATGTTAGGATGACTCCTCCCCAGTGATTGGTTCCTAGCTAGAAGTTGAGAAGAAGGTGAATGAGCCAAAAGATAGTGTTACTACTCCAGTTCCCTCACCTCGAACTAGTCTAGTTCAATCTACAAGCCCTACACTTCTCCTCCCAAGTAGCCCTCATGTGCAAGTAGTGGACTTAGGGGATGGAGGAAGTAGTGATAGCAAGTCCACTAAGTCAGCTAAAGCAGCCAAGAAAACTGCAGAGATAGAGAAAGGCCAAGAGTCCTCAAAGCTTTTTTCTCAAGCCCAAAAGAATCCCTTCTCTCTGATCGTAAAGGCAATCACTCCAATCAAAATGAAAACATTTAGCATTGAGTCTCTTGGGACAGCCTCAAAGGTGATAGGCACAGATTCATGGTTGGAAGATACCCTAGATAGGAAGAGAAAGAGGAAAGATGAAGGTTTTCCCAACAAGGATACCTTATCCATTGTCATCCATTCTAGCTTTGCATTGACTAAGGCTAAGAAACAAAAGGCCTTGTCTATTCTTGGGCAAGACCCTAGAATATGGCATTTAACAATGGAGATAGCCAAACCTACTAAAGAAGGAAGGATTGAGGATATGAATACAAATGATTTCACCATGCATTGAATAGATCTCAGGGAAGCCAGACATGATACCAAAGTTGTCTTGTGGAAGTCCACAAACAATGTGATCAAAGGACAATTAGAAAATCTTAAATTGTCAAAGATTCAGATGACAATAGAAATACAAGAATTGAATAATTTCATAAGGCAATTAGTCACCCCTTTGGCAAGCATTTTCAGGATGCCCATTACTAGAGATCCCATAGAGGTAGACATCAAAATATAACCAAAATCAGAAAATAATGGATCACACAGAAAAGAAAAGAACATACGACACCAAGATTTAACGTGGTTCACCCAAACCTTGGTCTATGTCCACCAAATAGCAAGTCCAATATTTTTATCATCTAATGATTACAACCTGATTACAATTTGTAATCCCTTACAGCTCAATACCACCACAAGAACAAATTTTCACATCACCTTAATGAAAAATACCTAACCCTAATCCCTTTTATACAAGTAATTTTATGTTGCTTTAGGGTTACAACATGTTGGTCATATGTCGGCCATAGCCCCAAAAAAATTCGAGCCGATGCCTCGTACCCCAAAGAATTTATGAAGTATATACAATACTTTCTTGATCAGTCACCCCAAACTAATAATCTCCCACTTGGGGACTGATCAGGCTTCACACTAAACAACAATCTCCCACTTGGAGACTGATCTTGTAGCTATGACGCTACTCCATGAGGCTCCCACTGGATCAAACTACCCTAGACTTTGTTGTTCTTTTATTCATGTTCATTCTAGAAGACCAACTGAAGCTGAAGAGGAGTTTAGCTTCTCCCTTGTTACTACCTTTGTAAACATATCTAATAGATTGTCATCTGTATGTATCTTGTCTAGCTTTAACTATCCATCTTCCAAAACTAATCAAATGAAATGGTATTGTAACTATATGTGTTTTGTCTTTGAATGCAGAGTTGAATTCTTCACAAGAAGAATGACACTTTGACTATCTGTAAACAAATAATTATCTTCTGAGGATGTCCCAATTCTTCCAAAAAGAATTGAAGCCATATCATCTCCTTGGCTACCTCTGTAGTAGCTACATACTCTACCTCTATAGTGGATAAAGCATTAACCTTCTATAATCTATAAACCTAACTTACGGATGCCCCATCAACAATAAAGACATAACCTGTAGTACTCCACTTGGTATCAATATCCCCTGCCAAATTTGAGTCAGCATAGCCCTATAAATCAGTAGTAGAGCCCCCAAAGTGTAAACACTTATTGGATGTTCCTCTCAAATATCTGAGAATCCATTTGACTACATTCCAATGCTCAATTCTTGGATGACTCATATACCTGCTAACAACTCTCACTACATGTGCAATATCTGGCCTGGTACATACCGTAGCATACATCAAGCTTCCTATAGCTAAAGCATAGGATACCTTGGACATTTTATCCTCCTCTTCTTGTGTCTTGGGACACATCTCCTTAGTCAACTTCAAATGGTCAGGTAAAGGTGTGTTGATAGCTTTAGCATTCTCCATAGAGAAATGTTGCAACACCTTCTCAACATAATCAGCCTGAGATAGTGTCAATTTTCTATTCTTCCTATCTCTAAAAATCTTCATACCAAGGATTTGTTTTGCTACCCCCAAATCCTTCATAGAAAATGCATGTGCTAACTGGAATTTAAGCCCCTTAATATGATCCATGTTAGACCCACCTACAAGCATAGCATCAACATATACACATAAAATAATGTAGTTGTCATCATCCAACCTCTTAAAATAAATAAAATTATCTCAATGACACCTATTGTATCCATGCTCATGCATAAAACTATCAAATTTTAGATACCATTGTTGAGGTGCTTGCTTCAAGCCATATAAACTTTTCTTCAATTTGCACACTAAGTTTTCCTTACCTTTGACCTCAAATCCCCATGACTAAGCCATATATATCTCTTCATCCAAATCACCATAAAGGAAGGTTGTTTTAACATCAAGCTACTCCAAATGCAAATCTTCAGTAGCCACAAGACTTAAAATAGTACAGATAGAAGTCATTTTAACAATAGGACAAAATATCTCATCAAAATCAAGTCCTTTTTTCTGTGCAAATCCTTTTACAACTAACTTGACTTTAAATCTTTTCTTACCTCCTTCCTCTTCTTTTAACCTATAAACCCACTTATTTTGTAAAGCTCTTTTACTTGTAGGCAACTTGCATAAATCCCATGTCTTATTCTTCAACAAAGAGTCCAGTTCATCTTTCATTGCAAACTCCCATTGAATATTAGTATCCACCTGCATAGCTTCATTGTAACATTCAACTTCACCAGCATCTATTAATAAAATAGAATACAAAGAGGGAGAAAATATTTCTAGAGGTCTAATTTTCCTTGTTGATCATCTAACATGCACTGGTGTGTGTGGTATTTGTGGTTGTGGTTGTTGCACATCATGAGGAATGGCTAGAACATCATCTTGTGGAGTATCATCCAACACAACATAATCATCTTCTTTCTTCTCATGTTGCTGCATCCAATCTTTGTACAACAATTTCTCATTGAATATGACATCCATGCTTCTTATAATTTTTTGATTTTCAAAATCTCAAAGCCTATAACCAAATTCATTAATGCCATATCCAAAAAATACAAATTTCTTTGACTTAGCTTCCAGCATGGTTCTCTTTTCAGAATCTATGTGAGAAAAAGCTTCACAATTGAAGGTTTTGAGAAAAGAATAACTCACCTTCTTACCAATTCATGGTTTCTCTAGAATACCACAACCCAAAGGAGTAGAGGGACCTCTATTTATCAAATATACAATGGTGTTGATAACCTCTACCCACATGTGTAAGGGCAACCCAGCATGCAACCTCATGCTCCTTGCACACTGCATTATAGTCTTGTTCATGCATTCAGCCACTCCATTTTCCTGTGGAGTCCTTGGAACAATTTTCTTTCTACAAATACCATTAGTGGAGCAAGAATCTTCAAATTCATGACTGCAATACTCACCGCCATTATCAAATCTGAGACATTTTAATTTCTTACCAATCTCATTTTCAACCAAGTATTTCCATTTCTTAAAAGTTTTAAATACATCGAATTTCTATCTAAGGAAATAAACCCATACTTTTCTAGTTACATCATCAATAAATGTAACATAATAATGAGAACCACTAAGGGAAGATACCTGAGCGGTCCCCATACATTGGTATGCACAAGCTCTAATTTCTCCTTTTTGTTTTCCTTCCCAGTCTTCACAAAACTCACTCTCTTTTGTTTTCCATACACACAACTTTCACAAAAATCCATATTAACACATTTTAGACCTGGTAAAACTTTCTTTGAATGAATTACTTTCATACCTTTCTCACTCATGTGCCCAAGTCTATTGTGCCACAGCGTTGTATCAGAATCTATAACCGCTATTTGTTCTCCCTGCTCAACTATAGCAATTGTTCCTGAACATTCATTTTTCTTTGAAACAATTAAAGTAGAAGGAACAACATGACCTGTACAAAGATATAAGGTGCCTACTTTCACACCTTTTTCTACTACAAGGAAACCATTTGAAACCTTCCAATTTTTATCATTAAAAGTAACTATACAACCCTTGTCATTGAGTTTCCCTACTAAAATTAAATTTTTGCTTAGCCTTGGAACATCTCTTACCTCATGTAGTAGCCAATGGTTCTCATTCTACAACTTAATCTTAATTTTTCCCTTTCCAACAATTTGATAGGGTTCATTATCCCCCAAATAAATAAGTCCAAAATCCCCTTGGACATAATCAATGAAATAACTTCTATGAGGTGTAGCATGAAATGAAGCACTAGAATCTAAAACCCATCAATCATCAACACTTTTTAAAGATAGAAGTAAAGCATCCTCTTTGAATTTTTTAGTTACCACATTTACCTCCTTGTCTCCATCTGGTTTATCTCCTTCATTTTTCTTTCGATTCCAACAATCTTTCTTTTTATGCCCTAGTTTCCCATAGTAGCAGCAGTCGTTTGGTCCTCTCGATTGAGACCTCCTTTTTTACTTTCCTCTTGATTTCCCATAATTCTTAGAATTACTTCCTCTCTCAATCATTCTGCCTCTGCTTTGTGTGTTCAAAGCACTTCCTGATGTAGATCCACCTAAGATTTTCCTACGAATTTTCTCACTCAAAATAACATTGATCACATAATCATATTTTAGGGTACTAGATCTAGGAAAAGAATTACTCGCAGTCATTACCAAGCCATTCTAACTTTCAGGCAAAGAACACAAAATCAAGAGAGCCCTAATTTCTTCATCAAAATTAATTCCCATAGAAGATAACTGACTAGTAACAGTATTAAACTCATTTATATGATTTGCAACAGATCCACCTTCTGCCATTTTCATATTAAATAAATGCTTCATGAGAAATACCTTGTTTGAAGGAGAGGGCTTTTCATACAGCATCGCTAGGGTTTTCATCAACTCTTTTGTTGTCTTCTCTTTTATAATATTAAATGCCACCGATGGTGCCAAGCATAATCAAATGCTTCCAAGTGCATTTTTTTCTAAAAGATCTCATTTGTCACTTGACATAGATCCCTAATTCTTGGTTTTTCCTTCCAACGGCTTCCATAAATCCTTTTGATCGAGTGGTTTTAGAGCATGTAGTTCAAATCTGAAATGATCATTGTGGCAAAAGAAAGACTTAAAGAAACTAAAGTCAAAGTAAAGATGGAGCAAGATAGAGATTATGAACTACTAAGAGGTTTTCATACATACTCACATTCTAGTTGTATCATCAATAAATGTAACTTCTAGTTGCCAAGACAGAATTTTTGATCTTCGGATGTGTGCATGTGGCCATAGAAGAATTACAAGACCAATTGAGCTCTGTTAAGGATCTGGCCTGAGAGCATTCTAAATAGCTCTTGAGATACACCAATGTGCATGTCCATAAACATGAAGAGCTAATTCCAATCATTGTTGCTGCCAAAGCCTATAGGGCAAAGGCAAAAAAGGGAAAGAAGGCGAAGTGATTCATATTCCACACTTTCTATTTTTTTAATGTAATCATTGTAATAGATGAACTAGCTCTTTTCCATTTGTCATTTTTGAGGAGATGAACCGATTAAACTTCCATTGTAATGGTCATCTAAGAATCCTATATGTATGATAATGAAAGATTAATAAAAGGTCAGAAAATTTTTGGTGTGAAGTACTTGATGTTACGAAGTCAATTGAATGGTATTTCTGTATCAATTATTTTATGTTCCATTTTGAATAGTTTTTAATTGCTTGTTTTTGTCTTTATTCTGGATTGAAACGAGGAATGAATAGAATTTTATTCCCTTGTTTTAAGACAACAAGTTCAATACAATAAGTATTGTCGCTATAAGCTTAAAAGAGATTCTTTATATGTTTTCATTCAATTTAATCTATCTTTCTCTGCAATTTAGTTTCTAGATAGGTCAACCAGTCTTAGTATATATTAGCTATGAGTTCATAAGATGTGTGAGTTTATAGACCTAACTAACCTTTGAAATATCATTCCTTGCCTGAGTTAATTCCCTTATAGGTTTGACTTGGTTTACCTTTCTTGTTCTCTAGTTAAGAACATACCCTGTTTAGATTTAGGAATAAACAAAATTCATTGCAAATTTTGCAATAGGTAATTCTTCTTAGAAGCAACTTTCCAATTTTTGTAATTAGATTTTGTTCACAAATTAGGGTGTTGAAGAGTAAAAATTAGAAAGAACAAATCTATTTACCAACATATTTTTGGTGACTCTACTGGGGAAACAAATAGTCGCTTGATTAAATAGGCCTATAACATGAGAGAAAATGGTACTACTTCATGAAAACATATTTCTAGTACTCCAACTTGATCTTGGGTTCCAAAATTACCAAGAAAACACAATCTCATCCCTTAATACATTTGTTGGGAGAAATAGGAGGAATGCTGAGCATTACAAGAATGCTAGCCAAATATTGGAAGAAGAAGAATCTAAAGTAGAAGCATTAGAAAGGGTTGTTCAGAGGAGAGATGTTCGAAGGGTAGAAAGATAGTTAAGACATGAAGCTCAAAGACAAAATTAATCTAGCACCCTGAAACAAACAAGGTTCCTAATATGTACCAAAGAACAAGGTGGTCAAGACCCTATTTTTGATAAGCTCACAGAGCTTGGTTTTCCTATCCCAGATATTCCTAAGTGAAAAGGTGAAAAGAAAAGTTAGAGTAGACCATCTTTACCTATTAGAAATCAAAGCTCTTCATATACTACCTACCAGGTATTGGCCTTGCATGGAATTACTGCTCCCCCAATTGTCAATTTTATGCCATACCTTGCTAGAATAATTATGGCTGCTCCTTGGGTTGTAACAATAGGTCCATTAGCACTAACAACTTATCACCCACTCCCAGCTGGTTCAAAGAAGAATTTCCCTAAATTTTTTAGGTGATGGGAAGGTTACCACAGGTGAACATATTAAGGCCTTCTTCGCAACTACTCAAATCTTAGGGGTTGCTCATGAAGATGTTGTAAGATTATTTGTAGAGACCTTGAAAAAAGTGCAAAAAATTGGTTTTATCACCTGGATGATGGCTCAATCACCAATTGGGACACAATTAGAACGACCTTCAAAACTAGGTTCAAGACTGCAGAAGATGAACATGTCTTGTTAACATAGTTGGCATCCATTAAAAAATAACATACCATGAGTATGAGAGACTTCGTTGCGACTTTTAATAAGATAACTAGCAAGATCCCAATAGCTAATAGGCCTAATGCTGGCAATTTGAAAGCATTCTTTATAAGTGCAATGCCACCAGATATCAATTATGATTTAAGAAGGTCTCATCCCATAGATTTAATAGATGCACAAAAGAAAGCAATCAAATTTGAAGATGACCTGATCTCTGTCAAGAAGTGGAAAAGGGAACTCTAAACCAAGGGAAGTTCCAATCATACCACCTCATCTAATGAATTTATTCAAAAGTTATCAAATAAACTAGTGGCAATGAAGAGACAATTACCCGGGTTAAATAACTCTTACCAGCAAAATTATCAAAACCCTCTAGGAAGAAATAATGATGGAAAGTTTCCAAAACTTATAGGGTCACAACCAAGATTGGTGATTGATGTGGCACCCAAGAAAGGAAACATGTGTGTATTTCATTTGACAATAGATAATGATAGTGAAAGATGCTCGAAAACTACTTGTATGATGCAATTGTTATCCACTAATGAGTTAAGCACCACAACCCCCTGCCCTGAGTTAGATTCATACTCAAATGGTGACTCTGGAAACTTATTCTTGGAATATGAATCTGATTCTCAGCCAAAGGGTGAATGTTATGTGACTTTTGATGGAACTTCATACACAATACTAACCCAAGGTCAAAAACTCAAGAAGCCATACTCTAGTCATGTTCTAGGAAATGACCCCAACTCTTCATCAAATAATATTCACATGGATCAAGGAGCATCAACACCTCAAACAAGTAAGGAAAAGACCCCTTTTGATTTTATCCAATTTTTTGAAGAGTCAAAAATTCAAATCTCCCTTATAGATTATTTGAAATCTCATCCCTGTGAGTTGAAAAGATTGGTAGATCATTGTAAGGGGAATGCTTTAGATTTGAATCATAATGTGACCATGGAAGAAGGGGATGAAACTTTGACATCTAACCTTTTTGACCAAGAGGATTTCACTATCCTAGCAACCTCTCTCAAGCAAAAACCTTACCCTTTCTACATTTCACTATATATCAATGGATGCAAATTGAGAAATTGCATAATAGATTGAAGTGCTTCAGACAATGTGATGCCTTATTCTATACCTAAAGCCTTGGGTCTCACTCTTACTAAAGTTCATGGAAGGTGTTACTCTATGGACACCAAACAAGTCCCCTTTCTTGGGAAAATCAAAGATGCTCAAGTAGCCTTAGCCTCTCATTTGGAAAAGAAACTATTATTGACTATCTTGGTTGCAGATATTCTGGCAAGCTATGGTCTTCTCTTAAGTAGGATTTTTTGTCGAGATTTAGAAGGAGAAATAAAACTTAACTGGTCTCAAGTAGTGATTCCCATAGGGAGCAAGAAAGTTAAGTTGGAACCTGAGGAAATAGTGAAATTTATTGTCTTAAAGTCAGATGACCCTAAAGCATAGGTCCTCTATCAAAAATTAGAGTTTGGAAATTACATGTTGTTCACTAAAGACACCCTGAATGGACAAGGAATAAAAAATTTGGAACCAAAAATTCTTGGTGAAGAAAAGGAGTCTTCATCTATATGGACATTAGAATTTGATGGAAGTTGTTCCTCTTCAAGATCTAGTGCAGGTGTAGTGTTAATACCTCCTGAAGGAGAACTTGAACCCATGGCTTTCAAACTAGAATTTGTAAACATTAATAACATCATAGAGTACAAGGCCTTACTCCTTGGGGTAATAGCCACAAAGGAAAAAGGAGTGAAGATTCTAAAAGCCCGTGGTGATGTAGAACTTATTGTGAGACAAATTAAAGGGCAATACTCTATAAAGAACCACAAGTTGAAAAACTATAGAAATAGAGTTTGGGATGAAGAAGAAGGCCTTGATGCTTTTTCTATTGAAGTAGTACCAAGGGAGATGAACACCAAAGCTAACTCCTTAGCGGTTTTCACTTCCTTGCTGCTACCTATTCCTAAATTCAAAGATAAGAAATACCAAGTTGAGATTGTGTATCAAGCCTCTATTTCAAACAATATAGAATATTGGCAAGTCTTTGAAGATGTCAAGAGTTTGCAATTGTTCTTAGAAAATTACAAAGCTACTTGTGAACACTCATCAAAGGAAGACAACCATGGAGACCTCAAACATGAGCAAAGAGAAGATCAAACTGATGAAGTCCAATTGTAAGGTAATATTATTCCCCCATACTTTGTATCTTTGGAAAGATTGTTTAATAGGCACAATGCTTACATCAAGTGAAAAAGAATGGAAAAAAATCCTACTATAGGCAAGTATGAAGGAGTTAATATAGGATATAATCATAGTCCCAAAATGATTAACATTGGAAAGTGTTGTCACCGGAAGAGAAAGAAGCCGCTAGATAGCTTTTCATAGAATACCAAGATATATTCACCTAGAGCTACAAAGATTTGAAAATTTATACAGGTGGGAAGGTAAAACATCAAATTCCCCTAAAGCCTGGTGCAATTCCCTTCCAACAGAAATAGAGGAACTATAATCCTAAAGTAGTTGATGCTATATTCAAGGAGGTAGAGAAGATGTTAAAAAGTAAGGATTATCTATCCCATTCATCATTCCACCTAGGTAGCTAATAGAGTACCAATTAGAAAGAAGAATGGAGAAATAAGGATATGAGTTGACTTTTAGACTTTGAACCAAGCATCTTTGAGGGACAATTTTTCTCTTCGCAACATGGATTACCTATTACAAATAGTAGTTGGGGCTGAAATGATGTCCATGCTTGACAGTTTCTCAGGGTACAATCAAATAAAAGTAGAGGAGAAAGATCAACACAAAACAGCTTTCACTACTCCATGGGGTACGTTTGCATACCATAGAATGCCTTTCAGACTCATTAATGCTAGTGCCACATTTCAAAGATGTATGAGCAAAACATTTTCTGATTTAAAAGACCAAATTATTGTTATATACCTTGATGATCTCGTTGTGTTCTCGAAGAAAAGAAAGAATCATATTGAAGATTTGAAGAAGGTATTGCAAAGGTGTTGGGAACATGGAATCTCCCTAAATCCAAAAAAATCCATTTTTTGTGTTACAGAAGGGAAGCTTTTGGGTCATATAGTTTACTAGGAAAGTATCAGAATCGACCTAGAGCAGGTGGAGGCCATTCGAAGGTTAAGCGTACCAGTAAATATAATAAGAGTTAAGTCATTCTTTAGACAAGTACATTTCCTTTGAAGACTCATTGTAGATTTTGTAGAAACTACTAAATGTATTGTAGATATGATGAAAGTGAATTCAAATTTTAAATAGAATGAGGCTAGAAAACAAGCTTTCCAGCACATAAAGAATGTCATTTCTAACACTCCAATATTAAGTCATCCAGATTATAAACAAGATTTCATCATTAATTGTTATGCCTCTAAACACGTTTTATTAGCAATCCTGATGCAAGACAACAAAGAAGGAATACAAGCCCCTATAGATTTCATGAGCATACCACTGAAAAATCATGAGTTGAAATACTCACAAATCAAGAAACATGCCTTTGCAGTAGTCAAAGCACTAAAGAATTTTAGATTCTATATCTTGCACTTGGATTCTATGGTTTACATTCCATATGTAGCAGTAAAAAGTATGTTGATTCAACTAGATGTAGGGTGTAATTCCTGAGGGATGTGGATAGCAAAAACACAAGAGTACAATATCGAAATCAAGCCTACTAAGCTAGCGAGAGGCAATGTCTTGTGCAAAGCAATTGCAGAAAATAGAATTGTTGAAGAAATAAAGAAATTAGGAGAAAAGTAGTTAGTATCAGTAGTAGGCATGCAAGATTCTTGGTTTGAGAATATTGCTTACTTACTGACATACGAAGAATGCCCAGAAGGTATGACAGCAAGACAGAAAAGAGATCTCAAGTTCAAAGTAGCTAAATACGTAATTTGGTAAGACAAATCATTTAAAAGAGCTATAGATGTTACTTTTCTCCAATGCGTTGACAAACAATAGCAAGAAAATTTTTTGAGAACCTTTCATGATGAAGCATGTGGTGGACATTTCTCATCTTTAGTCACAACTTTCAAAATACTGAGACAGTGTTACTACTGGTCGAGAATGTTTAAGGATGCCTACTCTTGAGTTGAAAAATGTGAGAAATGTAAGATGTTCATTAGGCAACCTCAGTTAGCCACTTTCCCTCTCATACATGTCATCATTGAAGGTCCTTTCCAACAATGGGGTCTCGATTTCATTGGGTCTATCAACCTAGCATCCAGTGTTGGTCACCAATATGTTATAACTATGACTAATTATTTCACTAAGTGGGTGGAGGCCAAAACAACTAAGAAGACTACTTTCAAAGTAGTATATGAATTCCTTGAAGAAAACATACTAGTTAGATTTAGTGTCCCCATCAAACTAGTGATGGATAATGTGACATTTTTCTCTGCAGATGAGATCATCAATTTTTGTTTCGAGCATGGTATCATAGTTAGCCATTCATCTGACTATTTCCCACAAGGAAATCGTCAAGAAAAATCGAATAAAAAAAATTTGATGAATATTGTCAAAAAATTGGTATTAGATAATCAAAAGAATTGGCACAATAAAATTCATGAGGCACTATGGGCAAATAGGGTGACACCTACAAGGGCAATTGGCATATCTCCTTTTGAATTGGTCTATGGGACTGAAGCTAATCTCCCATTACCCTTGGAATTAGTAACAAACAAACTGAGAATAGTAATTGAAGATGATATCTATAAGGATGGTTTAGAAAAGAGGATTATCTACTTAAGCAAACTCAAAGAGGAAAGGGAAGAAATCATAGATCATATCACACAACATCATATGCGTGTGAAGAACCTATTTGATAAAAGGGTGAGGCTACAAAAATTAATGATAGGGGACAATGTGTTACTATAGGATAAGTGAAGAGCTCCAAAAGGTATGCATAAGAAATTTGATACCTTGTGGAAAGGCACATTCACTATACATCAGTCATTCAAAAACAACTCATTTAAATTGGCATATCCAAATGGTGAGGTGCTACCCTTGACATATAATGGTTAGGATCTAAAGCTTTATCAAATTGAAAATTGAAAATAGGTAACCCCTACATTGTACTATTGTTACATTTAGTTCCTATTTATGTTTTCCTAATCAGGTTTCCCTTGATTTCTTCTTCTTGTTTTTTTCTTGCTTTAGTTTTGTCGTGTGCCACCTTTATTTTTATGAAACCAGAGATTTTGGATTCCTTGCTTGGGTATAGCTTACCCAAGTCCCCAGTCAGAACCTTGCCCCACTTTTATTCTCTAACTAATTTGTAAATTGGAAATTTTATGTTCTACTAAAGTCCTAGGTGTGTTCAAGTCTAAGTCCAAGTCAACTAAGGTGGAAAGAGTCTTAATCAGATTTTTCATTTTCTCGTTCTCCACATTTCATAGCTGGGTGGTTTTCCTTTGTGTTGTGAGTTTGTGCAGGTAGCTTAGTACCTAATCTTATGGAGATTCATGAAACATGCAAATATCATTTACAAGAGTTAAATCTACTTGGGATCCATTGTTTTCTCCATTAGAATAGAGGTTTGTGGAAATCCAGACTTTGTCTTCTCCTCGGTGGGTTTTCAACCCATGAGGACAATTTTTTGGATTTTAAGAAAATCAAGTTGGTGAGTAGATTAAACCCATATTTTGTGTTTGAAACCTCTCAAGATGATAATGGAAATAATCTAACCATTATGGAAAAGATCTATTAAGCAGAATTCGCTTCAGTGGATATTTTGTTACGGAGTACTCTATTTATAACTTTCCAAAACTTAATGAAAATGGGAAAGTAAATATGAGAGATAAAAAGTTACTGGTGGACCAATGGAATAGTGTAAGGACACCTTAATACCCATTAAAACTATGCATTTACTATTCCAATGGATCTCTCCTTCAATTCATCTGTGTGGTGTGAATTTTGAAAATCAATAGGTGAATTGAAGTCCTTATATAAATGGAAATGTGAACAGTTACAAAACTATTGCTCTTTCTTAAACTATTATTCTATTAAAATTGTACTACTTTTTCAAAAGGCTAATAAACACACATTTGCTATTCCTTTCATTTTTTGGATTCAAAATTCATTTCCAAATAGAATGGCAACCAGATTTGCATGTTCAATAGATTGAATCGGATCAAGTCTTCATTACAAAATTTCACTGTCACTTCTCTTTGTTCCTATGACATGCAATATTTCCAGAAGGGGGTGAGGCCAGAGCCTATTCATCCCATCACTAAGAAGCTTCAAGGATGTAGGCTAGTTGAAGAAGCGAGTTTTCTAGTTGCAATCCAAGCTCCAGAGTTGATATATGAATGTATAAATCATAAAAACTTGGACACTAGATAGATTGTATTGCCAGATGACATAGTGTTGAACTCCATTGATAGACAAACTGTGGTAAATTGTCTTCAAGTTCTGGAGGGGGAATAATTTTTAGGTTTGAAAATTAGTGGAGTAATCTCTAATTTTTCCATGAAGAAAATGGTCTAGAGAAAGGAGATCATGAAAACATGGTTTCAAAAACCACGGAGCACCAAGAGTAAGGTTCTTAATACTCTTTTTGGTACTAATCTCAAGCCCAAGATTGTTGACATTCTAATTCTCTTGCACATATTAAAAGGTGAGGTAGAAGCTTTAAACTTTGTTGAGCTATATTTCTTTTTGGTACAAGTTATCTACTCTGACATCCAATATATTGATTGGGCTCACGAGCTAAGCAAGATTCTATCTAATGCTCTCAGTGCCGAGAAATTCTACAACACCTTCTATATGTCCTCCTTTATAATTTATATGTTAGCTTCTCTCCAATTATGGCTAGGCCTCCCAAGGGTAGAAAATTTCCCTAATGATGTGAAGTCTTATGAGTTCTACCCATGTTTACAATTGGAAAATATTTATGCAGAGTATATAAGAGTCAATGATGCATTTACCATGAGAATTTGCAAGGAGCTCCAGGGATGTTCAGAGAGGAGATTTAGCCTGGAAGCTATGGAAGCCACTAGTCAGTTTGAGAGTTATTTTATCTAGTTCTCATCATTTTCATATTTGTGTCTTGTAGCTTTTGATGGATTCCCCTTGAAGATGCCAAGATATCCAAGCGATATGATCATGTTGATGAAGATCATGAGACAAGCCATTCAAGTGAATCTGCTAAGTGAGAGTCTAAAGAAGAAAGGTTACAAGTCCCCTATGAAGGTGGGAGGTTTCAATTGTGAGTCTCATTCTGATGCAAAGAATATGTTAAGGGTCTTTGAAATGAAATATAAATTGGAGATGTATGAAGTTTTAAGGCTTATGTTTGATCCAAATGCTTATGCAGGAGAGGTGTTGCAAATTGGAAGTGTTATCAAACATATCACCACTATTGAAGACTATTGGGCCAATAACAAGGATGAATTCGAGTGTCATAATTGTGCTTTCACCAAACTCATAGTAGATCAAGTGAAAATATATAAGGTTATCAATGTGGAGGGAGTAGAAGATGATGGTAAAAATATGTATAGCAATACATATTTAACAAAGCTAAGAAATATTCCCATCATCTTAGAGCCTTATCAAGATACTAGATGATCTAGATGTCATGATGGCTTGAATTATTAAAAGGACCAGGAAATGGGTCGAGTGAACTGTAGCAAGGAGAAGTCAAAGTAAAAGCACTCCAACTCAAGTTTCTCCAGTAGCTGCCTCTGCTTCTTTGTCACAAGGTGGCACATCAGGTGTAACTCTATCCATAACTCAAGAACCAACTCAACTAGCAGGTGGAGGTGACCAACCTCTAGACAAAAATATCCCTTTGGCTAAGACTTGTCAGGATAGCTCCTCCCTAGTGATTGGTTCCTAGCTAGAAGCTGAGAAGAAGGTGGACAAGCTAAAAGATAGTGCTACTACTCCAGTTCCCTTACCTCCAACTAGTCTAGTTCCATCTACAAGCCCTGCACTTCTCCTCCCAAGTAGCCCTCATGTGCAATTACTGGACTTAGGGAATGGAGGAAGTAGTGATAGTGAGTGCACTAAGTCAGATGAAGCAGCCAAGAAGACTGCAAAGACAAAGAAAGGCCAAGAGTCCTCAAATCTTGTTTCTCAAGCCCAAAAGAATCCCTTATCTTGGATCATGAAGGCATTCACTCTGGTCAAAAGGAAAATGTTTAGCATTGAGTCTCTTGGGACGACCTCAAAGGTGATAGGCACAGATTCATGGTTGGAAGATAATCTAGATAGGAAGAGCAAGAGGAAAGATGAAGGTGCTCCCAACAAGGATACCTTATCCCTTTCCATCCATTCTGGCTCTGTATTGACTAAGATTAAGAAACAAAAGACCTTGTCTATTTTTGGGCAAGACCCTAAAACAGGGTATTTAACAATGGAGATAGCCAAACCTACTAAAGAAGGAAGGATTAAGGATATGACTACAAATGATTTCACCATGCATTTAGTAGATCTTGGGGAAGCCAGACATGATACCAAAGTCAACTTGTGGAAATCCAAAAATGAGGTGATTGAAGGACATCTAGAAAGTCTTAAGTTGTCAAAGGTCCGGATGAAAGCAAAAATATAGGAATCAAATAATTTCATAAGGCAATTAGTGACCCCTTTGGTAAGCATTTTTGGGATGCACATTACTAGAGATCCCACAGTCGTAGACATTTAGGCACTTATCTTCCAGCTCCAAGAAGATAAGCATTTTGGGAAAATTGGCAAAGAGTGGAGTGAGAAGATCAAGGAAAAAGGACTCTCCATTATAGAGAAAATTGGTAATGCCATATTAAGATTGGAAATAGAGAAGGATAACATATCATCAAATAGAGCCACCTTGGCTACAGAAAAGATTAGGAGTGATGATTGTGTGTCTTTGTTGAAGATGATCATCCATATGAAGGTGAAGAATATCGTTGAAGAAAATATTTTACCCAAAGGAGATGATCCCCTAGTTAAGTGGTTTCAGAGCATGCAGTTCAAATCTGAAATAATCATGGCAACAAAAGAAGGACTTTAAAGATACTAAAGTCAAAGTAAACAAGGAGCAAGACAAAGATTATAAACTACTATGAGGTTTGCATATGGACTCACAGTCTAGTGGGCAAGGGAAGGTTATTATTGGAGTAACTGTCATGCAGACAAATTTCTCCAATTTCATAGATGATTTGACAAGAATAACTTCTAGTTGCTAGGATAGAATTTCAGAGCTTCAAAGGCTTGGTGGATGTGTGTATGTGGTCATGGAAGAATTACAAGACTGGTTGAGTGTTGTTAAGGATTTTTCCTAAGAGAATTCTAAAAAGAACTTGAGATACACCAATGTGCACGTCCATAAACATGAAGAGCTAATTCCAATCATTGTTGCCACCAAATCCTATAGGGAAAAGGTAGAAAAGGGAAAGAAGGTGAAGTGATTCATATTCTGACCTTTCCATTTTTGTTATGTAATTATTGTAATAGATGAACTAGATCCTTGCCATTTGTCATTTTTGAAGAGATGAACTGATTGAATTTCCATTGTAACAGTCATCTCAGAATCCTATATGTATGATAATGAAACATTAATAAAAGGTCGGCAAACTTTTGGTGTGAAGTACTTGATGTTGCAGAGTCAATTGAATTGTAATTCTATATCAATTATTTTCTATTCCATTTTGAATAGTTGTTAATTGCTTCTTTTTTGTCTTTATTTTGGATTAAAATGAGGAATGAACAAAGTTTTATTCCCCTATTTTAGGACAATGAGCTAAATACAATAAGTATTGTCGCTATAAGCTTAAAAGAGATTCTTTAGATGTTTTCATTCAATTTAATCTATCTTTCTCTGCAATTTAGTTTCTAGATGAATCAGCCAGCCTTAGTGCATATTAGCTATGAGTTCATAATATGTGTGAGTTCATAGACCTAACTAACCTTTGTAATATCATTCCTTTCCTAAGTTAAATCCCTTATAGGTTTGACTTGGTTTACCTCTCCTATTCTCTGGTTAAGAACATACCCTATTTAGATTTACGAATAAACAAAATTCATTGCAAATTTCACAATAGGGAGCTATCCCTAAGAATTTAGAGGAAAGTAAGTCTTCTCAAAAGTGACTTTCCAACTATCATAATCAAATGGTGTTCACAAATTAGGGCATTGAAGAGTAAAAATCAGAAAGAACAAATCTATTTAGCAACAATTGCTAGAAATAAAATATAATACCAGTTTACATGACTATGAATGGGATTCTATTTGAATTGAATTTTTAGAGTTGAGAGTTGATGTTAATTGTAGTTATGCTAACAAAGGTAGGTGTTGAATTGCTCACTAGGCTTGATGAATTGGATTCACATATCACTCTTGTAGGCCAAGTTGACTACACTAGGAGTCTTGTAGATTTAGATGTCTTTGAAGGGGACCTTATAATCTTTTAATTACCAGTCACTAGAGGTGATTCCCATTGTATCAATACTTTAGAACCTTCCACTTCCCTTTCACTCATGTATTCTAATCTCATATGTTGGTCTCAACAAATCAATTGCCTAATCTGTTGACCTTTCAAAATGACTATGAGATAACCTACTACTTGAATGACATTGAACCTATAGTCTATTCCATCATAAAACCAACTATAAACATGACAGAATTAGATATCAATTATCTTAGTCATGCAAAAAAATGAAAAATAAAAAAGAATAGGTGCTCTGATGATGAAAACCACTTTGTGGTGATGTTAGAGATGAAAATAGTAAAAACAAAAGATGTATAAAAAGGTGAAAACATCTCTAAGGTTCCTACATTTGAGATACTTGGAAATTTTCCCAACTATTTTCAATAAAAATCATCAACTTTGATAGAACCAACTTAGCCAATCAAATTTTGGATAGATGAACTACTACACATTATACACTTAGCTCAATCTTTGTCAAAAAGATGAAATGAAACAATTCATAATTTTTTTCTTGGAGATCAACTTTTCTTGGACTTATTCAAATATTTCAAGACTTGACACTAATCTTATAATGTGTCATCTCTCCATAGCTCCTAGTATCAAACAAGTTAAGTAGAAAATAAGAAAATTGCACTCACATGTGGCTCTACTTGTCAAAGTTGAACTATAAAAGCTCCTTCAACTTGGATGCATAAGAGCTATTGATTATGTTTAATGGATTCCCAATAAAGTACCTATTTCTAAACATGGAAAATCTATTCATGTATGTAATTATTTTTGGAATCTAAAAATATCTTTCTCTAAGGAGGATTTTCAACTCCCTAAAATTTACATGATACTAGACATGATGCAGATTATGAGATGTATTCTTTAATGGATGGATTATTGAGATATAACCAAATCAAGATAGCTCCTAAAGATCAAGAGAAAATAGCATGCACATGTGCATGGGGAACCTTCTATTAAGAGGTCATTCCATTTGGACTTTAAAATGTTAGAGCTACATATCAAAGAGTTATAGAAATTATATTTATGATATGATACATAAAACTATGGAAGATTATGTGAATGATACCCTGGCTAAGTCTAGAAAGAGAAACATGCACCTTGAAGATTTGGGATTAATCCTAGATCAAATGGAGTAGTTTAAGCCTAGACTAAATCCTAATAAGTGTGCATTTGGGGTTACCTTGAGAAAATTTTCTTTATACATGATATCTTTCAACAAAATTGAAGTGGATCTTGAAAAAAATCAAGCTTTCATGGAAATGTCACCTCCTAGAAGTATTACTCAAATGAGAAGTCTTCAAGGACATGTACAATATATTAGGAGGTTTATCTCTCAACTCATTGACAGATCACAACCATTCAAAAAGAACCTACACAAACAAGCTAAGTGCGTAAGGAATGAAGAATATGAGAAGATCTTAAATCACATCAAGGAATATTTGCAAAATCCTCCTATCTTGATGCCTCCTATTCTTGGAAAACCATTCATTCTCTATATTTCAACTACCACAACAATTATGGGGTCATATCTAGCACAACAAGATGGAACTAGTAAAGAAAGGGTTATCTACTAAATTAGTAGAACACTAGTAGATTATGAGTTTAATTTTAAAAATATTAAGAAAGCTCTCCTCTTAGTAGTTTTTGTATCCCAAAAACTCATACATTACATGTTGGCACATAGTACACAAGTAGTGACTAAAATTGATCCATTAAAATATTTGTTAAGTAAAGCTACCCTTACTAGTGGATTAAGTAAATGGTGATTCTCTTTAAGTTTAATATCGATTATATCAATCGTAATGCTATAAAAGGAAAAGCTATTGTTTACCAGTTGGTAGATTTCCCTCTACAAGATAATATACCTATATAGATTGGCTTTCTTCATCAATCATGCGTATGACTGGATGTACTTGAAAATTTCCTTTGATGGATCCTATACACAACATTGTTCATGTGCCAAATTCCTATTTATGGCACCTCAAGGATACACCATTCCTAAGGCATAATTTTTTTTATTCCCTTGTATTAATAACATTTATGAATATGAGCCTTTGACAAATGAGATCAAATTGTCTATTGAATGGAGGATTACCAAGATTCACTTCACATCTTTTCACTTACCAAACAAATAATCACTATTGAATCAAGGATGAGAAATGATGCCCTACAAGAAAATGGTTGATGATCTCAAGAAATATTTTATCTTTGTGACCTTTCAACTGATTCCTAGAGCAAAGAAAAAATTTGTTGATGTTATGGTTACTCTTTCTTCCATCTTAAAGTTGCAAGAACATGAATCTAGATATAAATTCCTAGTGGAAGAGATATGATTCCCCACATATGACTCTCCTGAGAACCGTGTTATTTGCACCATTCTTGGTCGTGACTTATCTTGCTATACTAAAATTCATTCCTTCCTATGTGACCAAATAATATTTGATAACCTAACCCATGATGAAAAATGTCTACTTAATTATAATGCCTCTCATTATACCATCATCTATGGTAAATTATTTAGGAGGTATCTACACATAATGCTTCTTATATATTGAGAAAGATGTGAATCTAAATTTGCATTAACTAAAGTCCATGAGGGACACTCTAATGGTCCTTGGCTAGCTTAGAAATTGTGTAGGGTTGGTTACTAATAGCCTACCATGCAAACAAACGCTCTCAAATATGCTAAATCTTGTAAGAAATCTCAAATACAAAATAATTTAATACATACTCTAGGTAGGGAGCTCATTTGTTCTATCACAGATTGGCCTTTTCAATATTGAGCCTTTGGCTTAGTGGGTTAGATATATCCTAGCTCAATAAGAGGACACAAGTTCATCATTACACCTACTAAGGGTTGAATTTGTACGACTATCTCCTACTATTAAAAAAAAAGGTTTCCATATTTATCTTGAACTATATCATTTGTCTCTATACTTACTAATAATGGGGGACAATTCAAGAACAAAGATCTAAAACAATTAGTAAGAGTTTTAAGTTCAAACAACATTGGTTGTCCATTTACTACCCTAAAGGAAATGGATAAGTTGAAGCATCCAATAAGACCATTTCAAAGATCTTGCACAAAATAGTTAACAAGTCTTATAGAGATTGGCGTCCTCAAATTAATCCAGCTCTATGGGCTTACAGAACTAGCATACATAGACCAATGAGAGCTACTCGTTTTTCCCTTTTCTATGGGGATAAAATTGTCATTCCTATTGAGGTAGAAATTCCTTCACTTAGAGTCTCCATAAAATGGCTTGTAATAGATGAAGACTATCACATATCATGCATTGAATCATTTGAACTATTGGATAAATGCAAAAAATCCATGTCTGATCATATGAGAGTTTATCAAAAAAGAATGTTGCAAAGCTACAACAAGAAAGTGCATCATGCAACTTTTGAGTCTAGTGATTTGATTTTGAGAGAAAATCTTAAAAATCAAAAAATGTGTGAATAGAAAGGAAAGTTCAAACCTAAATGGTTAGGTATTTATATCATCACAATTTCCTTTGGATTTGGTGCCTATCAACTCTCTACACTAGATGGAGAACAACTCCCTAATCCTATCAACATTCTTCATCTAAAGAAGTTCGACACTTAACATTCTCAGCATCTAGAGTTCATGTACATAGCATATTCAATCCTCAAAAATTCCTAAAAATCATAAAATATCTTGAAAAAATGTCCATCTTAGTGAAAACTCAGCAAACAAGTGCTTTAATATATCTCCAAAAAAATTTGGAAAAAAAAATCCTTTTTTTTAATAAAAAGTACTTTAAAAAGTACCTTGGAAAAAACTTGGAAACAAGCATCATGGTAACAAAAATAGTCCTAGAAAGTGGTGAAAACCTGGAAATAGGCACCATGTATTACCTTTGCACTTTCATTTATTAACTTTTGGCTTCATCCATGAACCAATTGACTTTTTGAACACATCTTTATAGTCTAGAACTAGTCTCTATTGAAGCCTAACTAGGGAGAAATTTTATGTTATCATTATCTATAGGACATACTAGTGTTTATCAACACCACCTCAACTAGTTTTTCTCAACACTATCCCTTTGGACATTGATTTTTTCTCAACACTTATCATATATCTTATCCAGAGCTTGTTGGAATAAGTATATGGGAAATAAGATACTAAGAGAGGTGGGGGAGGGAATCAGGATCTTAAACTTTTGACTTCAAAACCAATTACATTCATTCATACCTAATTCATCTTACAAATCCACAATTAAAACTAAAATTTTGTAACATAAATAAAATACATCACATCCATAAATAGTTCAACACTTCAAGATGAAGGTAAAACTGAGGTGTGGATGAAACCCATGAATCCTCACTATTGCAACAATAAAGTTAACTTGTTAGGGTTACAATGTTTGATTATAAAATATGATCTACCTTGTTAGGGGTCTTCCCTATTAAAAAATTAAGATAATATTAGGTCTCACCTTGTTAAAGGATTTTACACTCACAATGCAGTAAGAACTATGTTAAGAGGTTTACATAGATCTGTTAAGACCACTCTAATAAGAGATTTAACCTGTCTCAACTAACAATAAACGATTTAGTACTTGACCCTTGATTTTCTCTACAAGATGATCTTGGGTCTCCTCCTTGTTGTATCTCTGATTTGATCTTTTGATCTAATAACTCTATTCATTCCTTCACGGATCTTATTTCTCTCTATTTTCTCTACTTTTAGATTCTATTCTCACTCCTTTACATACGTATAAGAATACTTGTCCTTATCTCTTCTTCCTTCTTCATACACTTGCACCTTAACACACTAATTCTAGGGTTAGAATCCTCCTTAAATAGATGTCATGTGAAGGTCTAGATCTTAATCGATGGCTTCCACTTCATCATATTTTTTTGTTTCAATCCCATTTTTTGATTGGTTGAATTGCATTCCTTGGGATCATTACTTTCTGCAATGACACATAATCAATATCTTAGTCAGCTCTTCAAATATTGAATATCATATAAAAGTCGGCCAAAATGATTTACATATGTGTTTTTCTCATTGCAAACTTATATGTCAAAACTGAACTACTCAACACTTGAGTGCTCTGACGCTTGGTCATGTAAGCATCTTCATGTTGTTACTCGGCTTCTATATAATTGTTTACTCATCACTTAGTAACTTTTCAACATACTCGATCTCTACTATTTTTCTTGTCTTGTTCATCTTCTCGGTCACTACTAAATACTCAACAATAACTATTCTACTTAGTATAAGTGTTGTATGCTCAACCTTTGCTAGATAACTCAGTTGCAGCGATGACCTTGTCATCTTGCCTAGTAAATGACTAAGTGTTTGGACACTAATAGACAACATAGTCTTAGAGATCGAAAATCTCCCCCTTTGACATTAGTGAAGAAAAAACTTTTTCATAAAATCATATATTGCTAAAAAATGAGTACTCCCCCTGAGACCATAATGTGATCTTGTAAAATTTGATATATAATCTTTGATCCTCATATCAAGACTCTCCTTGTCTTATTCTTTCATATCCTCTATATCATCTTCATTCTCCATTATATATCATCTTCATTCCCCTTGTTTTTGTCACCAATGGAACTTGGGGCTATTGGGGTTAACTGATATTTATCAAATAATTGTTGATGACTTGCCACAATATTTGCATAGCCTTAATTCCATCTCTCCTGTACTTGTTCCAAATTTTAAAATTGAATCTCTAGCTTGGCAGCTAGATCAATGAAACCTGCAATGAGTGAAAAATGTGTCTCTTTCTTCAAAATATCTCTAACAACAAATATTACCTTCGAAATTATCTCTATGTGTGGCACTAACTAAATTTGAATCAATGTCAACTTGTGTTTGATCTTTGTATCTTTAGATGTGAGCTCGGCTAACCTCTTTTGACTGAATGCCAGTTCACTATAAGAGGACAAGCTTGAACTTAGGTTCTTGCCAAATGTAATAATCTTAGCTCTTATATTCACATGCAATAGCTCTAATGAGTGTGTAGTATATGTTGTAAAGAAATCTATGTCATACAATGTCAAATATAAAGAATCAACGGTTTTCAAAAGTGTTTCCAATTGTGTAATGGATGTAGAAAGTTTAGCTTGTCTCTATACAAGTTCCTATGAAACTTTCTATAATACTTTATGCTTCATTCATCTCTCAGACCATTGTAATAACTTCTCATTTATCTCTATGTCATCTATCTGAATCTTATCAACTAAATATACTAGTTGATCCACAATTGTATGTTGATTGTTCACATCCTTGATTCCAAATACATCTATAAAAATGTCTTTGATAGTATGAACTACATGTCGTCTCTTCTGCTTTTGTCTTAGCTATTCTTATTTTTCCTTATGGTTCAACAAGGTTTATAATTCTTGCATATGCTCTAGTGTAAGATTATTTAAATCATACTTAGGTAATGTAATTACCTCATCAAGGCTCACTAACTCATCACCTTCCTCTTCTATATGAGTCATGTTTTGAGATCATGAGGGTGTATCACTTTGTAGTGAAAGTTGTAATTTTTTCCCCTTTTCACTTGATGTAGGCTTTGATTGTTGCACTTGTGTTGAAATCACCTATTTCATAGGTGTCACATTTGTTGGTTATGCAGCCTTTACACTTGATAGTTGAATAAGAGTTTGAGTTGCCTCTTGCTCTTTCTATGTAACTTCATCCTTTAACAATTTAGTACATGAATCTTTCTCAAAATTTTCTTCCATTTTAAAAATTTGCATAAAATTTGGTGGAGTTTATGCAATTAATTCCTTACCAAGTTGCTCAACACTTGTATCCTCTACATCTGATGTGACATTAACACCATTAGTCTTCTTGATTTCAAGCTTTGGATATTCAACTATCTATAACAAAATTCAGTTAGTATAGAGTTTGCTTCGGTCATTCTTTAAGCCTTGAATTTCATTTTATATCAGTATATTTGGATTAGGTGAAGGGGTCTCAATGTCATGTTCAATTGTGACTATCTCTTTCTATTCACACCTTTTGACAAGTTGTTGAATCTCCTCTATTAGCTTGGCCATTTCTTGCTTATATTCATCTTTGAATTGAATAGCATCTTAGCCTTCCCTCACTTCCACAGATGGAGTAATCACTCTAAAAGCTTCTTTCCATACTCTAATGCCATCTTGCTCAACTTCATGAGCTTTATTTTTCAAAACTTTATATGCCTTATCCCTCGGAATAAACCTTTTAACAAAATCTTTAAGGTCTATAGATATATGAGTCTTCCCAAAATATGGCATAACTTGTGCCAATGTTGTTTCACTTATTTTCTTTTTAGTGGATAATGCCCATTTCCATTCGGCATCCACTCTTTTTTATAAACCCAATGGATATCCAATTCCATATTATAGGGGTGTGCACTTGAACTTGATCATCATGTCAATCATTATGCCTTCAAGCTTAACTTGATCATCAATATTCAAAGAATCATACTAAATGTCTTTGAATCCTATAATACTTTCAGATTCTACCAGTTTTGCACATACCTTCTCCACAGTCATTGGAGAGAGTCTATTCACAATTTGTAATTTTCTTGGTTCATTAGACTCTATCTTTTTGTCATCTTCATCCTCCTTTTGTGCAATGATCAACTTTTTCCTTGTCTTTGCTTGGACTTCAATTGGTTTCCTCCTCTTGGATGGACTTCTAGTTAATAGATCAGTAGGAGGTTGTGCAATCCTTTTTCTGGTGATGATCACCTTGCCCTTTGGCCTCTCAGATGTCATTGTTTCTTGCATGTCCTTCTTTAGATCTACATACACCTTAGGTTCTATAACAAAAAACCTTTTCTATCTAATGGCCCTTGGCTTGAAAACTACAAGCTCTTTACCGTTTCCTTCCTCAGCCTCTATGGGTTGTCCAAACTCTTCTCCTTGTTTTTTCTTCCCAAACTGGGAAATTTTTGTTTTCCTTTGCTTACCTACCTTAGGTGTGTGGGATTCAATAGTTAGCTCAGTTATAACAGTCTCATATGTACCAAACTACTCAACACTAGAATTTATTTCTTCTGCTAAGAGTGCAGTAACTATTGTAGTTACATCATCTACATTTACTTCATAAGGAATTGGCCTTAGCCATACTATCCTCGCTAATACTACCTATGTATACACAAAATCTATGTCCACAATGAAACATACTTCATCATAATATTTGTCTACAACTGATTTGAGAATTGTCATTTTATTCTTCATTTTAACTTGAATTCTTCAAAGTAGTTATCCATTGCTGCTTCAAAATTTTCTCCCAACTTTTATTAGGTCATTTAGCTACTCCATAGTAGTCCTATTCCTATCCCATCCAATTGTTCCAATGGTAAGAAAATAATTATGTACATAGAAAAATATGCAAACTAATAGGGAAACCATACTTACAAGAGGTCTTCTTTTCTTTCCTCATTGCCTCTAGATTCTCTGTAAGTTGGTGCAATTGTAGCTTCACAAGATCATATGAATGATCTTTCTTCACAATTTTGTAGTGTAAATCAATTATAACATAGGCATGATGTCCAATCTATTTGATTGATAGAATTTGTGTGCAATCACACAAAAAAAAAATTCAATTAATAGATCCTCAATGCCATCAATTGACATACCATGACTATTCCACTTTTCCTTGGTCATATTTGAAATTTCATTCTTCATTTCGCTCTTTATTCTATTTAGTCGATCCAATGTAGGGTACCCAATTACCCTATGAATGATTTGTTTTTTAATCTTGATTGGCCCACCTCCCAACCAAATTTTCATGTTATGAGATCGACTAAGCACAATCTTGATCCATTTGACCTTGAAAACATTAGGAAATCCTAGGGCATGGGTAAGCCCTTTCTCTACAATAATCTTATATTGTACTCTAGGTTTTCATCAACACATAGCTTCTCATTAATTGTTCTCATCTTGAAATTTTTTATTTCTCCAACTTTGCATTGATAATGTGATCTTAAATCTTGCATAGTCAATACTATGGGTGGAATTGATGGCAATGCTCCAACATCATTGTTTCCAAGTTTTAGTCTTCCCCTTTTAAGCTTGAGGTCATTGTTAAAGTGAGTGTCTTTCCAAGAGAGAAGTGTCTAGGTCTATTTTAGGTCACTTAATTCTTAGTTTTTCTTGAAGTACTCTGCTATCTTTGTCTTTGGGGTCTCCCTTTGCATTACCTTTACCTAATCTTTCTATGCGGGTTTCATGTTTTATTGGTGTGCAAAGGATTAGGTGATTTAGGCATGGTTGGGGTGTGATATCATGTCCTCCTGATGAGAAGTAAGCATTTTGTATTTTATTATCTATAATCTTTCTCTAACATTCATATCCTATGGATTCTGAGCTTTCAAGTTGATTTTTCCCTTGTGCGAACTACATCAAGTGTGAATTTAATGGATGAAGTTGTGATAGTGATTAATAAGCTAAGAATATAATTTTTTCTACATCCATAGGCCTATGAACCTCTAGATAGATGCCAAGGTGAGTCTCATTCTAATCTATGGAGATAAGATCAAGTATTACTAGGGAAAATAGGTCCATGGTTTTTTTGCTACATGTTCATGGACATGGTATCATTTCATTCTATTTTGAAGGTTGTATGAACTTGAGCCTAATTTTAGTTCAAATGATCAAATAAGTATGAGGATTATGTTGAAAGAATTATTTAAAGGCTCATAACCAGTAAGACATTCTTGAGATTTAGCATCAGACTGAAGTATAACATTGAATGTTGTTTTTTGTGCTTCAGTCTAGGAAATGATGTTGAGAAAGGAGTTTTCCACCCCAAGGCAACAAAAAGGGATACTTTTTTAGGGGCTTTGAGAATAGAAAGTCAAGTTACCCTAAAATGAAAATATCTTTTGAAGATACCCAAAAGATACTTCTGAGAAATAAGTGTTAGTGATGTGAACCCATTGAAGGAAAAGTAGTGTTAAAAGCCTTAGGCGAAAAGTGGAAGAATGAAGCGCACAAGCTAGCAAAAGGATTACTTCCTATGTTGTGATTACAAATAAAAGGAAAATTGGTTTGCAGAAAAGTTATTTGTTTCTCTATCTCCCACACTTGTAAATATTGTTAAGATTATCTACATTATGGATTCTGAAGAAAAATAAGGCAATTCCCACAAACCTAAATATTTATGTTGTTTAATGACTTTAAGTAATATCACTTTACTTTAAGTAAAGTAAGAGTGCTTTTAGGAACTTAGTATTTTATGTGCGAATAAACAAAACATTTAAATAGTCGTTACTCATAGAATTAAATGCAAATCTAACCATTATAATCATTAGCCAAAATTAATTTCATTTGTGTGGTGCCAATGTTCTAATTCCTAAAGCTATTTCATTAGAATTGCATGCGGTTGGTTTCTACAAGTATATTTAACGGCTATTTATCGAGAACTGCATCCTATGTAATCATAGAAAATAGAAATTAGAGTTGATGGTCATGATAGATTAATTAGTTGGAGACTGAGTTAAAATATTTTACAGATACATCCTTCAAGCTCTAAGATTCCAGTGATCTACATGGGAGGCTAACCTCCCAACACATTCACCCAATCACTCTAAAATTCAAAGAGAGTGGATTGATAGAAGAAACCAGCTTTCCAATGGAAGTTCATGCACCTAAGTTGGTGAAGGAGTGCATAGAGAGATACAACCTGGAAACAAAGAAGATTTTGTTTCCTGATCACTCTATTCTCATATTAATTAACAAGGTGTTGATGCAGCCTGCATTTGGAATTCAAGTAAAATAGTAATATTGTAACATCAATTTTGTCTCCTTTGCATCCATGTTCAATGACAAAGAAAACCCTCGGATGAGAGGACATGTAGAGGACTTGGTTCTAGACTTCCCACTCAAAGAAGAGCAAGATGCCAAAGACTTTGTTTGGTAGGGTAAGACCATGGTAATGGTTCCCACTTTTTGGTCAAGTTTGATACTAAATTAGATATTTTTAACAAAAACTTCATTTTAAAATGCATATTGCTACAAAATAGTAAAGAATTTGATGATGATATAAAATAGTGATTTTTAGAACTTTCTATCTAGTTTCCAAAAGTATTTTTTAATTTTTCAAAAAAAATCAGTTGAAGTCCATTTTTCCATCTCCTTTGAGAAGTGGTTTATGTGAAAATTGGCATTTTCAAAAAGTGATTAGTTGTTTGATCAAGATAACCTTTTTTTTAAATGATAATGACAAAATTCTTTCAATGATAGAATAGTAACATCAATATCTAGTTTAGTTGGTTTCATTCAATTTCATTAAATAAATATAGATTTTATTTAGTGGCAAAGTGATGCTAATGATAACTTAGAAATAGCTTTTTTTTATTAATATAATTTGAGTTGTATTTATCGAAATGAATTTTTTCTTGATTTTATAGAAAGATAACACATACATTTGATGGACATATTTTTGAATTTTTTTATTTTCTCATTATCTATTTTTCCAAAAGCTTCAAATCCAGATTTGTGAATGGCCAGACAACATATATTTAATAAAACTAAAAATTAAACATCATGATAAACACAATATATAATTAAAATATAGTCATTGGAAAGATTATTTAGAGTACAACAATTTTCTATATTTAGTTTTAGAATATGGACCTATTTAGCCCTTGTTTAAGCCCTGAAAAGAGAAAAAATTGATAGAAATTTGAGTAAGTTTGTAAAATTTCCAATTTTGGGAGCTTCGAATAAAGCCCTTGGAGAGGCTTCAAACAAAGGGGATTCATTCAAAGCCCCCAAGGGGTTATTTGGTTGGCCCTAGGGGGGTTTGAATGAAGACCCCTAGCCCACTTTTTGGCCACCTAGTGGCCCCAGGGGGGTTCAAACGAAGCCCCTTGGACCACTTTTTGGCCACCTATTGTCCTTAAGGGCTTCGCTCAAAGACCTAAGGCTTTGTTCAAAGCCCTTGTGGTAGTTGACACAACAGGCTTTGAACAAAGCCTAGGGCTTTTATTCGAAGCACTAGGGGAGTTTCATTCGAAGCCCCTAGAAGACAATTTTCCCACTTTTCATCTGATTTCTTCATGATGAAAAGTGACAACCATTATTGTGACCTTACCTGGCACAAATCTGAAGTGAGAGATTGTTGATATCCTCACACTTCTCCTCAAACTGAAATGAAGAGAGGAGATTTTGGAGTTCATCAAGTACTACTTCCTAGTACAAGCAATAAGTGCAGATAATATGCATATCAATTGGGCACAGATCATCTAGGATGAGCTCGCCTTGTGGTTGTGTTTGACCAAAGGATTCAAGAAGTTTTACATGTCCTCTTATTTAATCTATGCTTTGGCAACCCACCACTTGTAGCCTAGACTTCCTAGCATCCCAATGATGAGTGCACCAAAGTCTATGAATTCTACCCGCATCTACAACTACAAAGGAGCTATGAAGAATACATAGTTGTCAATGATGCTTTTACAATGAGGTTGTGACAAGAATTGCAAGGATGTTGGGAAAGGAGGTCCTCACCAGAGGAAATTTCAGCTATAAGCTAGTTTTGATGCTCATTCATCTATTTTTTGAGTTTCTCCAATTTGCGAATAGGAGCCTATGATAGATTTCCCAAGAGCTTGCCCAGATATCTAGAGGACAAGGTAGTTCTAGTTGAACTATGCCAAAAAATTTTGGAAGTGAACACCCTATGTTCAAATGTGAAGAAGACTGTGGGGATTCCATTCCCTATAGTAGTAGGCCCATATTCATGTGCCTCCAAATCAGATGCTCAAAATTTGGTAAATATATTTGAGACTAAGATTAAATTTTTAGATTATGAGGTGCTCAAACCTCAATATGATCCAATGAATTTTTTTAGGAATCATCTAAAGTTGGGGTATACCTATAGACATGTCCTAGATATTGAAGATTTTTGTTCTGGATCTCTCAACGAGTACCAAACTTGGAATAGATTTTGGTCAAGGCTTACCATTAATAAAATAAAATTATATAATGATTATGTTGATGTCTTGATCTTGTAGATGATGGAGCCTACATGCACCCACTTCTTATGAGAAGATCAAGGGCACACCAATTCTATCTACCATGCCTACAGATCTAGTCATTGAGACCATGGAGGTTCTTATGTAGGTTATAATTGAAAGAACTGACAAATGGGTGGAGTGGACTTGAGCACAGAAGAAGAGGACTAGGAGCACTAGTTCTATGGGTAGAGTATTTGCGAGAGCCACCTACTCAACTGTAGCTACAACCATAATAGCCACTACAACAACATCTACAGGACCATCATAATCCATTGGCCAAGGAGGAGTCCAACCTTCGGAAAAGAATTCGCCACTCACCCCTACCTGTGAATTTGGCCCTCTTCCAAACATTGGGAAGACTTGAGAGAAGAAAGATGACAAGGATAAGGGGAAGGAACAAGAAAAATTAGTGGCTAAGCCATTTTTCTCTATTCAAGTCATAAATTTGGATGGCGATACTAACCCCATAGATGACCAGGAATAAGAAGCATCTTAGCAAGGGGATACATTAGCCCTTTCAGTAACCAAGCTAGTTGCCTTCCCTATTGCTTCGCAAAGCAAGCCAACTCCATTGATTCCTAAGAAGCTATTCAACCCATCTGCATTACAATCTACTATCAATCTGATCTCTATAGAGTCTTGGACCGAAGAGACCATTGATAGGAAGAAGAGGAGATACAAGGATGTAGCCCCCTCAAAGGACTTGATCACAAAAGTCACCTCCTCCCAGCCATCAAAGAAAGAAAAGAAGCAAAAGATAATTGTTGCACTGGCTACAGATTCAATGACTATGTTGGATACAATTGTTCAATTGTGTGTTGTCTTTGATGTCACACAAATGTCATATCAGTCATCAGATAGTGTCTACCAAGCTCAGAAAGTTAGCAAGGAAAAGGATAGTGTCTACTGAGCTCAGAAGGTCAGTAAGGCAAAGGACAATGTCTATCGAGCTTTCTAGATAATCAAAGAAATTTAGTTCTTATCGAGCTCACTCGGTAATCGAAGAAAATGTGACGGATTCAGTTCTTACCGAGGGATTCAGTTCTTACCAAGAAAACTCAACAGCAAAAGGATTTTAAGGATATTGTAATGTTAACCGAGTCAAGAAGGTTAACTCTGGAAATTCGTAGAAGCAGTATTTACCGACTAGGGTCAGCCAGTTAAGGATTTCATTACCTTATGAAATAACATTTATTTGTTTAAGAGTAGTATCTATAGCTGACTGATAAATGGATTATTGATAAATGTAACATGTAAATGAGCCGACTTGACAATCTTAATGGTATAAGTAAGAGGTCAAGTTGAGAATTCAATGTAGTATAATGTGAGAAGTATGAGAAGTTAATGTGATATGAAGACTGATTAATGTGGAAGTGAATTTGAAGGATGATCAGAGATCATTAAGGAGCAGTAGAGGCATATTTGATCAAGGAGGATCTAATGATGCTGAATAGAGACCTGTAACTAGCAAATTCAATTGCATTTTGTTCAGGTCAATTCATTGTTGCTTTCTAACCATTGTAGCAGTGATTTCAAATCTCTTAACAAAGTTGGTTTAACAGCCATTTTGTAAATCTTCTAACAAGGTGATAGTTTAGTTGAATTGTTCTAAAGACCTCTAGCAAGACCACTCCTAACAGGGTGATTAAATCCTCTAAAAAGGTCACACCTAATAGTGTGTATTGTAACCTTTAACAGGGTTGGCTCCTAACAGGGTTCACTTCAGAAGAGTGAAAAATTGGTGACTAGTTACTTGGTGGTTTTTCCCATATTGGGTTTCCATGTTAAATCTGGTGTCTCTTGTGTTCACTTTATTTTCAGTTACATGCATGAATGCTTGAAAAGAAAGTAATAGTTTAATTTACCAAGTTTCAGCATTTGTTTACCGAGTATAAGTAGTAACTAGATCATTAAGACATCTAAGGGATTTGTGGATTAATTTTTATTAGTAACTAATTCACCCCCTCCCTCAGTTACACTATCTTTAATCCCAACAATTGGTATCAGAGCATTTAGTGCTTACAAGAAAAGATTTCAAGGATCTAAGCTAAAGATCAGGATGTTTTACAAAAGAGAAACTTCAAGACTTAATAGGGACAACTTCTCAGCATGGCAAGGATTGATGAGGCTTCATCTAGCTTCCATTGGTGATATAGGGCTATAGTACCTTGATAAAAAAATATGAAGAACCTTCTGGTACATTATCTGTCAATGATATTGTTGAAAAGAAGACTCACAATAACATGATGATAGATATATCATCTGCTCTGAGTTATGAATAATTTGATGACATCAAGGATTGCAAAATTGCCTTTGAAATGTGGAACAAGCTGAAAGAAATCTATGGAGGAGATGATAATGTGAGAAGAGCAAAAGTGGAAAGTTTGAGAGGGCAATTTGATCAAATGAGGATGAGAGAGGATGAAAACATTGCAAAGTATGTTGAAAGATTTAAAGCATGTGTTAGTGCAATCAAAGCATCTGGAGGAGATATTAGTGAGGAGAGGGTTATAAGTAAAGTTCTTAGAACCCTACTTCCTATTTATGCAATTAGAGTCTCTACAATTCAAGAAAAGAGATGTGAGGAAAATCATAAAATAAATTTAGAGGCCATAGTTGGAAGATTGACTGCATTTGAGCTAGACAACTATGACAATTATGTTCCAGCAGCCAAGAATGTTGAATCAACATTTGAAGCCAAACTTTCACTCAAAGAAAAAGGGGAAAAGATGAAGGAACCACAATCAAAAAGTGATGAAGAATCAGAACAAAGTTCAGATAGTGATCTTGAAGTGGTTGAAGCTCTACTAGCAAGAAAATATTCAAGAGGCAAAGGAAAATACAAAGGTAAAGTTACTCTAATCTGTTTCTCTTGTGAAGAAATTGGACATATTGCTACTAGGTGCCCAAATAAGCAGAACAAAGATGAGAAGAAAGGTCACAAGTACAATGGCAAGAAAGACTTAAAATCATTCAAGGATAAAGGTAAGAAAACATGTTTTATGGCAAAAGATTCCAATGATTCTGATGAAGAAGAAGAAGATGAAATTGTCTACATTGCTATAAAAGATGAATTTGATAATGATGAGGAAATGGCACTAATTTCTCATATGAGCAAAAATGATACATGGATCATAGATAGTGGTTGTTCTCATCACATGATTGGTGATAAAACTAAGTTTAAATATTTTGAACACTATGATGGTGGTAGTGTAAGGTTTGGTAACAATGAACCTTGTTGTATAAGAGGAAAAGGAAGAATCTCACTAACCAAGGAACTTGTATGTGATGATGCATATTGGATAGAAGGATTAAAACACAATTTGTTGAGTGTGGCATAGCTACTCAATAATGGATTCAAAGTAGAATTTATGCATGGAAAAGCAAGGTTGTTGGATGGCAAAGGAAAGCTGATTGGATCTGGCACTCAAACAAAAGGTAACTTATTTTATCTTGAACTTGGTGAACGTTCTTATTTCATTCCTCAAATTGAAGAAAGTTGGTTATGGCATAGGAGGTTGTGTCATGTAAACTTTGACAACTTAATAAAGATCAGTAAATTCAGGAAAGTAAGAGGCATTCCTGACATAAAGAAACCTAAGGTTGGTCTATGCAAGAATTGTCAAATTGGTAAAATGGGAAAGACTAGTTTTAAAAGAAAAAACTATCAGAATGAAGAAGTTCTAGAAATTGTGCATACTGATTTGTGTGGACCTATTAGTATTGAAAGTTATACTAGTGAAAAAATTTTCATTCTGTTTGTTGATGATTATTCAAGAATGATGACCGTCATGTACCTTAGAGAGAAATTAGAAGCATGTGAAAAGTTCAAATGGTATTTGGCCAGAGTAGAAAAGGAAACTGGCAAAAGACTAAAATGCCTAAGGTCTGACAGAGGTGGTGAATTCATTTCACATGAGTTCAATAAATTTTGTATTGAAAGAGGAATCAAAAGACAGGTTTCAGCACCTAGAACTCCTGAACAAAATGGAATAGCAGAAAGAAGGAACAGATCTATCATGGATTGTGCAAGAACCTTAATGATTGAGAAAGGCATTGCTATCAAATACTAGAAGCAAGCTGTTAGCACTGAAATTCATACCTTGAACCAAGTAAAGCTAAAAAAGGACTCATTCAAAACACCCTATGAGTTGTGGTATGGCTACAAACCCAATGTAATTTATCTAAAGGTATTTGGAAGCAAATGTTACATTTTGAAAGAATCTAGAAAAGGTAAATTTGATGTAAAAAGTGATGAAGGAATATTTTTTGGATACTCTTGCAAAAGCAAAGCATATAGATGTTTGAACTTATCTACTCACAAAGTTATAGAAAGTGCACATGTGAAAGTTGATGAGTTTGCAGAAAGAACAGAAGAAGAAAGCAAAAAGGAACCTGAAGACTACAGAAGATTTGGTTACATTGAAACTAATACAATACCAAGTATACCTATCAATTAGGAATCTTCAACTCCAGAATCTTCATTAACCAAGTCACAAGAAGTTCAAACCGAGTCAACATCCACCAAGCTGCAAGAACCCGAGTTGCAAATAGAAGGTACCGAGTTAGCATCTACCGAGCCCGAGCAACCTAAATCAGAACTAGAAGTTGAGAGACAGAAGGATAACAATGCAATTCATTCAAAAGGCAAGGAGCTCGTGTTAGCCAAATATGTCAAAAAGAATCATGCACCAAATCAGATCATTGGTGATAAATCAGAAGGAACAATGACAAGAAGTAAGTTGAAAGGAACTTGTTTACTTGTTGATTTTGAACCTAGAAATGTCAAAGATGCACTAGACAATGAAAGTTGGATTGAAGCTATGAATGAAGAGATAGAACAGATAGAGAAAAACAAAACATGGACTCTTGTACCTAGACCCAAAGACAAGAATGTGATTGGAACAAAGTGGGCATTCAGAAACAAACTAAATGAAGATGGTAAGGTATCAAGGAACAAAGCTAGACTAGTATGCAAAGGATACTCTCAAGAAGAAGGTGTAGACTATGGAAAAACTTTTTCTCCTGTTGCAAGATTGGAAGGTGTCAGAACCTTACTTGCATATATTGCATTCAAAGGATACAAAGTTTATCAGATGGATTTCAAGTCAACATTTCTCAATGGCATATTGGAGGAAGAGGTTTACATTGAGAAGCCTGAAGGTTTTGTTGATCCAAATAAGAAGTACATGGTTTGCAAGTTGCATAAAGCATTATATGGTCTGAAACAAGCCCCTAGAGCATGGTATGAAAGATTGCATAACTATCTTATTCAGATTGGTTTTCAAAGAACTAATGACAACAGTAGTTTGTACATAAAGGAAGGACCAGATAATAAGATTGTTTTGGCAGAAATATTTGTAGATGATACTTTGTTCATAGGAAATGATGATCTTTGCAAAGAATTTTCAGAAAAAATGAACAAGGAATTTGAAATTTCAATGTTTGGTGAGATAAAATTCTTTGTTGGTCTTCAAATTCAGCAGAATAAGAATGGCATTTACATCAGTCAATCTAAATACATCAAGGAAATACTAAAAAAATTTGGTATGGAAGACTGCAAATCAGTTGGGACTCATATGTGTACTAGATTAAAACTCACCAAGGATGATGAATCAAAGGAAGTGGATCAGACATTGTATAGATCTATGATTGAAAAGTTGCAATATGCAATGCACACAAGATCAGACATTGCCCTTGCAGTAGGAATTGTAGCAAGATTCTCAACAAAACCAAAAGAAAATCACATGATGGTAATCAAAAGAATCATGACATACTTAAAAGGAACTGAAGAATATGGATTATGGTATAAACTTGGAGGAAAATTGGATTTAAAGGTGTTCACTGATGTAGATTGGGCAGAAAATATTGATGATAGAAAGAGCACAAGTGGAGAAGCATTCTTTCTCAAAAAAAGGTTAGTTTCTTGGATAAGCAAAAAGCAGAATTGTACATCTCAATCCACAACAGAGGCTGAATATGTTGCAGTAGCAATAAATTGCTCAAACACTGTGTGGTTTAACCAATTATTGAAAGGTATGAAGCAAGAAATTATAGAACCAGTTGTTATGTTTTTTGATAATACAAGTGCAATTAACATCTCCAAGAATCCAGTGATACATTCAAAAACCAAGCATATTGCCATAAAATATCACTTTGTTAGAGAATTGGTGCAAGAAAAAGAAATAAGATTGAAATATCTGCATACAAAGGAACAAATTTCTGACATATTCACAAAGTTTTTACCTAAGGATGCATTCTTTTATCTCAGAGGTAAGTTAGGGGTCATTCCCCTATCTAAAGCTCACTAAAATATAGTTTTAGTGATGCATCAATAGGAACAGAATTGAAGATCTATCAGTTGATCCAGCAAACCAATAAAGACATTGTGTATAAATTAGTACATCAGGTACAATGCTATTCAGTTGTTTTGAGTTGTCTTTGGCATGTGTTGTCAAAGAGGGAGAATATACTGTCATAAATATACTATCATATCTTTCTGAAATTTGCATAATAAGAATTTGTGTAAGAGGGAGAGATTATTATGAAAGAGGGAGTTTTTGTATTCTGTCATTAAAAGACTTGTTTTCAAATTTCATTTTACTATGACATGTGTGTTGCCATCAATGTCAAAGAGGGAGATTGTTGGATACAATTATTCAATTGTGTGTGGTCTTTGATGTCACACAAATGTCATATCAGTCATCAGATATTGTCTACCGAGCTCAGAAGGTTAGCAAGGCAAAGGATAGTGTCTACCAAGCTCAGAAGGTCAGTAAGGCAAAGGAAAATGTTTACCAAGATTTTTAGATAATCAAAGAAATTTAGTTCTTACCGAGCTCACTCGATAATGGAAGAAAATGTGATGGATTCAATTCTTACCGAGTCCACTCGGTCATCAAAGGTAATTTGAAAGAAGCAGTTCTTACCGAGCAAACTTGATAGCCAAAGGATTTTAAGGATATTGTAATGTTAACCGATTCAAGAAGGTTAACTCTAGAAATTCTTGGAAGCAGTATTTACTGAGCAGGGTCGGCCAGTAAAAGATTTCTATGCCTTATGAAATAACGTTTATTTGTTTAAGAGTAATATCTGTAGCCGACTGATAAATGGATTATCAGTCAGATGTAGTATAATGTGAGAGGTATGAGAAGTTAATGTGATATGAAGACTGATTACTATGGAAGAAAATTTGAAGGATGATCAGAGATCATTAAGGAGCATCAAAGTCATATTTGATCAAGGAGGATCTAATGATGTTGAATAGAGACCTGTAACTAGCAAATTCAGTTGCATCTTGTTCAGGTCAATTCATTTTTTCTTTCTAACCATTGTAGCAGTGATTTCAAATCTCTTAACAGAGTTGGTTCAATAGCCATTTTGTAAATCCTCTAACAAGGTGATAGTTCAGTTGAATTGTTCTAAAGACCTCTAGCAAGGCCACTCCTAACAGGGTGATTAAATCTTCTAACAAGGTCACACCTAACAATGTGTATTCTAACCTTTAACATGGTTAGCTCCTAACAGGGCTCACTTCAAAAGAGTGAAAAATTGGTGACTAGTTACTTGGTGGTTTTTCCATATTGGGTTTCCTCGTTAAATCTGGTGTCTCTTGTGTTCACTTTATTTTTAGTTACATGCATGAATGCTTGAAAAGAAAGTAATAGTTTAATTTACCAAGTTTCAACATTTGTTTACCGAGTATAAGCAGTAACTAAATCATTAAGACATCTAAGGGATTTGTGGATTAATTTTTGTTAGTAATTGATTCACCCCCCCTCTTAGTTACACTATCTTTAATCCCAACAGACTGGTCATATGCTAGCTGAGATTGCAGAGCCTCAAAAAGAAGGAAGATTTCATGAGCTCTGAAAGGATGACTTCCAAATTAGAACATTGGATCTTGGCATTCTTGTTCATGACTCCATGATGAACATTTGGATGTCAACTAATAAAAAGATTGAGGATAAGCTACAAGATCTTTGAGAGGAAATGGAGATATTGAAGGCTTCAAACATAGAACTAGTGGAATACATAAAGTTTACACTTGGGAGTACTTCTTTGAGTCAATTCAACCCAAATGTGGAGAAGAAAAAGAACTTACTACTCAAGCTACAGCAAGAAAGGAAATTTAGGTAAGTAGGTCAAGCATGGGTAGATCAAATAAAGGCTCAAGGTCCCCCACTGGTTAAGAATATGGGAAGCCTAGTATTGGATGCTCACAAGCTCAAAGAGGCAGCTTTAGATCACCAAACAACCATACAAAAGGTAGCAGACAAGCTAACAAAGAAATTGGCCCTTCTACATGAAGTGATAGACACGAAGACCAATGTGGCCATTGCTCATGGGATTCTAAAGACTATCAAAGAATCATTATTCCAATGGAAGCAATCCTTGGAGTTTGTCATAGAAAGCTCCATGAGATCTACAAATGAACTCAAGGATGTGCATGACCTGATGCAAAAGATCATTGGAAAGTCATTTCAATATTTGAAGATCTTGCACACATAGTCCTTTCTGTCAATGAATGGCAAGCTTGTCAACATTGAGAGAATGAAGTCCAATTCCTAGCATTTGTCGACAAAGCTATTGATCCCCTCAACTTCCAAGTGTCCAAGATCCAGGAAATCTCGATAGTGGATGTAGTCATAAGGTGAGAAATGGATAAGTTTCAATCAAAGGTGGCTAGAATCGATGAACTGATGGAAATGCATGACTACAGGATGATCTCAGCTAACAAAATCCTCATTCCAAGTGTCGAGGATTTAGATAAAGTAATCGAAGTGATGAAATCTTATAGAGCTAATTCAGTTACTTCTAAGAAGACATGATGTTTTGATACTTTTCCAAACATCTATCATTCTTCTTCTTCTCTTTTCTAATTTTAGCCATTCTTGGCATTTTGCTAATCTCTGTAATGGAAAATGATTTGAGCTTGTCCTATTTCTAGTCTTTTTTACCAGAGATGCTCTACAAATGTAATCATCCAATGTAACTAGTCATTTTTGAGAAGGCCTATAAATGTAGTCTTTGATGAAGTTAATAAGATCTACAAAATTTACTTTGGGCAAACCCCTGTAGCTGGGACTACTGTGTGTGACTCTAAGTTCATCTTAAGTTTTTTGTTCATTTAGTTTAGACTAGATTATATGGAATGAATGTGCTAATGTTGAAATTTGAATGAAAGTGAATGAACTGGGCTTAATTTCCTTCATTTAATAGATTGTATGTCTTACTCTCTTCAACATAGGCATGTCTTATGTTCTCTCTGTTGTTCATCATGGTCTATGTGTTTAATTTAGTTCATTGCATAAGGAAGTCATAAACTATTTAATCCAAGAATTACTTGTTTCATCATCTCTTCCTCTCCTCTTGTTGTTGTAGTTAGTTTTTCATGTTTCCATTTCTCTGCATTGTTAGTTTGAGTAGATTGTATTTTGTGAGTTAATCCCCTTCTTTGCCTAGTTTGTTTGAAGTGTTGAATAACTTAGTTTTTACCTCTTCTTCTATATGCTTAAGAGCATACCCCAAAAACCCAAAAGACAAATTCATTGTATATCTTACACATATAAAGGAGTTGTATCTTTCAATTTAGGGATCTTTGATAGATTACTACATGGACCCATTATGTTGCTAACTTCTTCTTTTTCCATAAGCCATTGGGAAAGTCAAGAGTCAAGGTATAAACCAAAATATTAATGATGAAAAACTATTAACCGATACTCATCAACAATGTTATCAACTACCAAATTTCTAAAGTTTGGTGGAGGACTTTGATCATTCCTATTGATTTGAGCACTGTTATCCTTCAACATTTCACTTCCAAATGCCATATCAAACTAGGGTTTTAAACAAAACTTTCACAAATATCTTCACTAAATATTTTAACTTGGTACTAAGAATGATACTTACTAATTTTCTTCACAAATTTGTTGATAATCTCCTGAGATTCTTTTCTTTGGTCGCTAAAATCACTCTGATTTCCTAGAAATATTCTCATGAGCTCTTTGATCGCTTAGTGAGTGCAAATGAATCACCAAATTTGATAAATACCTTCAATCTTTCATTTTAGGTCTACAATTAATATCTTCATAGTTAGTTAGTGTATGACAGTTAGCTCTATCTTCATTTCAGCTCAGTAAAGGTTATTTACTCAGTCATAACCAATTCACTAGGTTAGTATGTTAACTTTCCTTGATAAATCAATCTATACTGCAAAGCTTGGTCAATATATACTATACCACTGATGCTCGATACTTTATGAATTTTTTTTAACAATTCTTAATGCATCTTTACTTATGTAGATATGAACCTTGATCACTTTTATTCTAGGAACTGATGTAAAAGATAACATTGAGTACACATTTCCTACATAACTTCTTTCTTTATTGGGATGTGGTGTGATCATCTGATCCATCAGATTGGGTGATCACAGTTTCCTCTACTCTATTACTTCAAGTTCTTACTGTTTATATCCATGTTTTAATTCCTTCAGGTTTTTCATTTCCATTACTTGGTGTTGGTGTTGGTGTTCTAGTTTTGTAGTTTCTACTGATATGTCCAGCTTTGAGACAATTGAAACATACTATCTCTCCATTTAACTATTCCATGTACCCAATTTGACTTTTTTTTGATTTTGTACTCATGAGCTTTATGTCCATACTTTGACAATTGTAGTAGTGACCTTGAAATTTAGACACCTTTTTGGTTGTATCATTGTTCTTTGATCTACATTCATGTGCTTGATGTCATGCTTTCTTGCAATTAAAATAATTACCACTTGGTTTAGGTTTTGAAATTTGCTTACCATTTCTACTCCTGCAAATATTGGTTGTATAACTGATTTTTTCATAGCAATGACATGTAGGTTTTCCTTTTGATTTTGTATTCCTTTGTTCTCCATTCTTGGATGATTATCCTTCTTCAATAGATGAAGATTACTGGTTGTATCCAAGTCCAAAGGTGTCTTTTGTTCTAGGTGACTTCATCGTGTCTTCAAAGTGATTGATTAATTCATTGGGTTTGTTCATCCTCTCCATGAGTTCCTTTTCATTCCTTAACTCACCTTTCAATTTCTCATTCTATAGTCTTAGATTTGAGATCTCCAAATATTTTCTATTTGCTTCTTGATTTATAATTACTAACCAATTTATCATCTCTAGTTGATTATTTGTAATCTTATGTACCTCAAATGATCTCTCTTCAAGTCTACTAGCCATTTTCCTTTTGTCTTCTTTAGCCACAAGCTTGTCTTCCATTTCTTTCTTCTTTTGTTCAAATGCTTCACACAATGTAACTGGTTGGATTTCTTTTTTTGTCTTGAGATCTTTTACTTCTTTTACTAGGGCACTATTCTTCTCTAGCAATTATGTCATTACTTCATCATTTTTACTAGTCTTTCCAATGTCCAACAGTCCTTCAATGTCAACTTCTATGTATTGAGTGCCATTTAGTTGAATAGCTATCCCTCTTCTTCTTTATAGGGTTTTCCTTAACTCCTCTTTTGTTGTTTCTAATTATTGCAATAGGATCTAGACTACGATCATCTGATTCTCTATGATCTTTCTCGTGTTTTACACTTCCATCTCCATAATCTTATTCTCTCAAGTTGTTAGGCTTTCTAAAAAGAGAACTAAGCTCTAATACCAATTGTTGGAATAAGTATATGGGAAACAAGATACTGAGAGGGGGGTGAATCAGGATCTTAAACTTTTGACTTAAAAACCAATTACATTCATTCATACCTATTTCATCTCACATATCTACCATTAAAACTGAAATTTTGTAATATAAATGAAATACATCACATCCAGAAATAGTTCAACACATAACATAATGATTTGATAACCCAGAAACACTTCAAGATGAAGGTAAATCTGGGTTGGGGATGAAACCCACAAATCTTCATTGTTGCAACAATAAAGTTAACCTATTAGGGTTACAATGTTTGATCATAAAATATGATCTACCATGTGAGGGGTTTGCCCTATTAAAAGCTTAAGAGACTATTAGGTCTCACCTTGTTAAAGGATTTTACACTCAGAATAAAGTAAGAACTCTATTAGGATGTTTACATAGATCTATTAAGAGCACTCTTTTAAGAGATTTACCCAATTTCAATTAACAATAACTGATTTAGTACCTAATCCTCAGTTTCCTCTGCAAGCTAATCTTGGGTCTCCTCCTTGTTGTATCTTTGATTTGATCTTCTAATCTAATAACTCTATTTAGTCCTTTACTTCTCTAATTTCTCTTTGTCTGCTCTTCTTTCAAACTTTATCTTCACTCCTTTACATATGCATAAGGATACTTTTCCTTATCTCTTCTTCATTCTTCATACACTCATGCCTTAACACATTTATTCTAAGTTTAGAATCCTCCTTAAATAGATGCCATGTGAAGGTTCTAGATCTTAATTGATGACTTACACTTCATATTTTGTCGTTTCAATCCCATTTTCTAATTGGTTGAATCACATGCCTTAGGACCATTACCTTTTGAAATGATGTGTAATTAACATCTTAGTTGGTTCTTCAAATATTGAATATCATAGAAAAGTTGTCCATAATGGTTTACATATGTGTTTATACCATTACAAACTTATATGTCAAAACTGAACTACTCAACACTTGAGTGCTCTAACGCTCGATCATGTAAGCATCTTCATGTGTTACTCAGCTTCTATAAAATTGTTTACTCAACACTTAGTAACTTTTCAACATGCTCAATCTCTACTATTATGCTCACCTTGTTCATCTACACAGTTGCTACTGAGTACTCGACAATCATTGTTCTTCTTGATATAAGTGTTATATGGTCGGCCTTTACTAGATAACTCGGTTGTAGTGATGACCTTGTAATCTTTCCTAGTAAATGACTAAGTGTTTGGACACTAATAGACAACATACCTACTTAGAGATAAATAGAACCAACACCTTGTTAGAAATCCAAGTCAAACATTTCTATTGTACTTGCAAGCATAAGTCTTACAAATATTAGTGATAGTCTATACACTGCACTTAAACTGAAATAATTGAGCTATACTTGATGATATTTTATTTGTATGTTTTTTGTTATTGTTTATTTTTGTTGCTATTCCCCTCTTAGTGTCTCAGGGACATCATTTGACTATAGAACTGGGGGCATGGTGTATATTTTCTTTTTCTTCTTCTATAGGTATGGCTTTAGTGATCCTATGTGTTTGATGTGTCAAGTATCTATGATAAGTGCCTTCACCATGATTATAGTGCCACATATACCTATGTCTAATTCATTAAAATACTTAGGTGAATTTGAACTATGTCTTTACACAAAATTGTACTTATGGTTATCTTGGTGTCTATTCCTCAAGGCTAGTATAATCTTGCAATAGTAACTTGAAACTTAACCTATGTCATATGCATGTCTATCTTTGATGCATATGTTAGTTTCCTATATTCTATCTAATATAGATCACATTCATATCTTCATAGTTGTGCTTGCAATAGTGATGATCATATTGATATGATCTTGTAATATCCCTTAATAAGGCTCGATGATGAAAATAAAGACATAGTTAAGACCCTTGCAATCTATAGTTGTATTTCCAGTCTAGGATTTCATAATAGACTTTGCATCTTAAATAGATTGAGGAACAACCCTCTTATCAAAAAACTTGGGTTATCATATCCTTGTGTTAAAATGTGTTTTATCTTAATCTTTCTTCTATCACATGATCATTCTTCCATCATCTCTTAGTCTTCTAATAATCATCATCTTTTCTTCTATCATGCAATCAGGGTGATTAATCATATCATCCTATCCAATATTTAGAAAATGCTAAACTTTCAAATCATGGAGCTCATATTAGTAATAAAAGTATCACATCTATATGATGGTACTATAAAGATAAGAGGAAGCAACTATTTTATTAAAATTACATGAGCATGAAAGTAAACAGTTGAAACTAAAACACATCAAAATATGAGTATCAACATGAGAGAAGGAGACAAGAACAGAAAGATATATCACTAAATCCAATATCTCATATATGTAAAGCTATATCAAGTACAAGCACAATGAAATCAAAATGTAGATAATGCCAAAATACTGAATAAGACAAAATATGGATATCAAGATCCAGTCCTAAGTACAAGCTACACCAAAAGGAGTTCATGACTAAGTCTTCCCCTCATGATCTAGAAGAGGAGGTGGACAAGAATGTGTCCTATCAAGAAGTTGTATTTCTCCCTTTGACCACCCTACCTGCTAAGAGTATTATGACACACATTTGTCTAATGGCATTGTTACAATATAGATACCATAGTAATAGGTTTCCAAAGCCCTTTTTCTCTTAGCATCATATCTCACTCTATCACATTCCTACATAAGGTCCTACTCTCATTCCCTATCATCTTGCAACTATTGATCTCTCACTACAATCATAACACATGATTTTTGAAGCTTGACCTCTAATGCTGTGATATCCTAGGTTGCCACATCATCATCTCCCCACTGGCCTAGTACTCACTACTCCTATTGTTGTGTGGGTTATCTCTAGCCTAATTTCTTATCCACTATTTATCTCTCACCAACTAATCTCCCTTAGGCTCATCCTCCTCCATTTTTTGTTTCTATCCCTACTGCCTTGAGTGTGTCATTCTCACCCCTCGATCTAGCCTAAGGTTTTAATTGGCTACTAGAATGAGCTCTGCCCCTAGACCCACCAATTGTGCCACTACCTCTCCCTCATTTTCCTCTTCTTGCACCATTATCTCCTCATCATCTTCATCATATACATCATCTATTCCAAGGGCTTACTCAATTATATTAGTAAACTAGGAGAATGGGTTCTCTTCTAACCACTACATATACTCTAGAATCATCCCCACATCCCTAACTTGAGGTAGAAGGTCCCATGTGACTCAACACAACCCCTAAGTCTCCTAGAGACACATCTCATAACTTGGTATTGGTCCCTAGCCTAGGGCCTCCTCTACCATATAACGAGCATAACCTTTCATCTCTATGTTGATCCCTTCCTACCTCCCAAACTATCTCCACACTCGGCTAATGGAAAATCTCTATATTGATTCTGAGTGTCTCCCTAAGAGTGGCCTTCTATAGAGCATATAATAGATCTCATCTTGATCTCCATCCCATCATTCACACTATAAATATGATCTCCAGACCACCGATGTGATATCATATAATGGTCTTTTTCTAGTAGGGGGTCTGACCTCGCTAAGTTTGATAGATACATCCTATATACCTATAGATGTAGATTTGTCCCCTCTACCTCAAAGTGACTATAGGGAATGTCATGGATATCTTCTCCCATACCAATACTTGAGAAATTAATACACCCATGGAACAACACTAACCCTCCTTATACACAATTTCATGGATCTCCATCTATAGATCATAAAGTATGTTGGGACCCCATGCCATATGTCGGGATTGAGATTACAAATCCATTACAAGTATGCCCCAACCAAACTAGAAGCCACACTACCACTACATAGTCATCCCATACACAATCATCATGTGATCCCAGAGGATGTTCCTATCCAATATAGTGTCACTGGTGAAGACTTGGTGCATTGAAATTATGCCCTCTCCTAGGGTCTAATCAAAGTATACATGTGACAAGGCATGGTTTCGTATCAGTATCGGTCAACATAAGTATATCATTTGCAAAATGCAACTATGCAATATTGAAAAGTACTCATTTGATTCCCTAGACATGGAACTCAAAGAATATGGTATACATCCTCTAATGTGATTGTATCCTCTCTTATGGGTAGATGGAACATGTTATGTTCTGAGTGAAATCTCTCTCCCAAATTTTTCAAGAGCTCTTGATTTACCTAGATATATGGCAAATGTAACAAAGTGCTAAGTCCTAGCACATAAAATATAGCCAAATCCTTTGTACTATTATGTCTCATTTAGTGACGACATGTCAAATAGAGGCATCTGATGTGAAAATATGGAAACTTCATCTACATGATAGAAAACTAAGAAAAATGTTAGCAAAATACATTGAAATGCATCTAAGAACATCAATCAACAACTCAAAGCGACTAAAATTTTAATCTAGATAGGTGAAAAGAAGTTAAGTGATCCAAAAAGGTTGGGCAATAAAACAATGTTGAAATATTGTCAATATTTTGCCTTAAGCAATTGTAACAAGCTAAAAAAATTACAAACCAAGTTCAAACTAGTTTCCTAAATGTACTATTTAAAGTTTTTTATTTCAAAGAAAAATGACTATATTTTTTTTTTTAAGTAAATAGGATCACATATTCTACTCTAGTACAATTTGAAAGAGATGGGTTCACATATGAAATTATTGCATTTAAATGCAAGGAAGTAGTAAGAACAACTTTTAAGGAATTGAAATGCAACTTTTTTTAAAAAACTATGCATATAGATTATAAATCCTTGAAGTAAGAAACTAAATAAAATACTCACAATGCGTAGATGGTTTTGGTAGTTTCCTTCTATGAGGGTCATATGTATCAAGTGTGCCTCGAAGCTCTTGTGCCTATCTCAAACAAGGGGAAAAGGTATAATTGGGGTATTTATCTACCCAACCATGGATTACACTCAATACCCCTTACCTACTTTATACCCTGAAGAAGACCTAACCCTCCATGAGGGATGGTAGATGGTAGTGTCAAGTCTAGTAGGATCTAGCGTAGGGATACCTACAATTTAGTTGGTTGTACCATGTATAACTAGCATGACACCTAAAATAGTTTTATCTTGAGTCCCCGTTATGACTGCCATAATATGTACAATAGCCAAGGGTTTTCACTAATTGGAGTCAACATCTCACCCTTCTTGCTTGACTCTGTTTTAGGGATTATTCTCCTAGGAATTTATCTTAAAGATGCAAGTAATATCTTTATAGCCTACTATTTCCCTAAATTTGTTTAATAATATTGGATGATGTAAATCAAGTGTTAATGTGATACAACTTCTCAAATTTTGAGTTTATAAATAAGACTTTTGATCATAAGATACAATTCTATGTTATTGATTAATGTTGAGATTTCAATGGAGAGTTATTTGTAATTGAATGTTTAGTTGAGTAGACAGATTCTTTTGTGTAGCTATCCTATTCGATTTTACCTAATTCCCTCATCCAAGGCTAACATTATATATATATATATATATATATATATATATATATATATATATATATATATATATATATATATATATATATATATATATATATATATATACACACTAGTTCTAGTGATGTAGTTTCAAGAATGTTTTAATGAGGTTGGTTCCCAAAATCTAACTTGTAAGGTATCATTTGAATTCATGCAATGCATGTTCATTCTGATCACTAATTATCGAAACTTCTTGATTAAATAATGAGAAGATTCATAAAAAAAGGGTTTGTTGAATGGGTCCTATCAAATTTAATTCAATTTTCCTTTTCTTGTCTACTATGTTATAGTAGATGAGCTTTCTAGTTTGCCAAATTTTATTGAAATATGTTTGGGTTGGAACCTACAACTGTGTAGTTTGAGTTTTCTTTTTAAGTTTGTTGTTACTTTTATATACATGTATAGTTTTCGATGCTACCAATGTAGAGTAAGATGGTCTTAAAGGATTTTCTAATTCATTCAACCTCTTTGTTATTCTAAATAAAATGTGATAAAATATTCTATTACCTAGTCTATAATTATAAGAGTCTCTTTGTATTTCTTACTAATGGGTATGTACAATATCATGGTATACCAAACTAGGGCCTTAAGTGGCAATGAAAAACTAGCAAATGAAGGTTAGTCAATTTGATGTGAAATTTTTAAGTAGTTATGAATCTTATATCAAAAAGTTATAAAAATACAATCTGTAGGAAATTGAATGTAGTTTCTAAAATGATAGCCCTTTTCTAAAGAAAAAAATTAATTTGATTGGTCAATGTTTTGGATTTCAATGCAAGAGTACGAAATTTTTAAGAGAAAAATAAGAAGTAGGTGTATATTTGACCACCTTAACAATAATCAAATAATAATATTGTTTTATAAGATTCTACATATAACAAGTAGACTCATTCTCAGATGCAACAAATATTTTTGAGTAATTTTATTCCAAATAATTAATTAATTATGAATTGTTTTCACAACATTTATAGAATGAAAAGAACTCTCGTGTCTGGCCACCTTAGATTATTCAAATCTTAACCAAATTCAAAATAAGCTTGTAGTAGGTGAAGCATAGAATGCAAGGTATCTTTTAGATTTTAAAAAGGTTGTATCTTTTGAAAGTTTTAGATTTTTTTTTATCATTATGTCAGTCAACACTTTATAGGTAACTCCATTAGAAAATAAGTAATAATTACTTACTAAACTCGTATTTTGACAGCAATTATATTGATGGAAAGATGACAACACTAATAAGAAACCCTTTTTGTTTCATCAAAATTGAATGGAAAAAAATCATTAGGTACACCCTCAAAGTATGAAACTCAAAGAAAGAGGGGAAAACCACATTTTTTATGGTTTTTGGGTGTTGACCATTTAGGCTTGTTAAATACCAAGGCTCATCAGGTACTTGATATTTCAGGTACCCAAAAATGCCCACCAATTTCCCTAAATCTTCCTATTTGAAATTTGAAATATATTTGATGTTTCAATTTAAATGACTTCTATGTCATTTTAAATCAAATACATGTTATACTATAATACAATATATTATAAAATGTTACATTTAATATAATGTATTTGATGTATTACAATATAGTATGTTATTACATATTACAATATAATATAATTTGTTATAATATAATATAACATATTATTATATATAGTATAATATAATATATGTTATATTATTATATATTATAATAAAATATGTTATACAATATATATTATAATAAAATATGTTATACAATATATAGTATAATATAACGTATTATATTATTTTTAAATTTTAGTATAGTATAATATATTGTATAATTATATATTTTAGTACAATATGCTTCTAATTAATCAAAGAATGCCATAGTGAAGCCTAGATTACCCCCTTTGGCCCATTTGATAGGATCATATGTGTCTTAAGGGGACATAGGACCCCTTAAGGCACATAATATTGTTTAAATGGGTCAAAGGGGGCCATAGGACCCCTTAAGACATAATATCATTTGAATGGGTCAATATTGTTCATGTGCATAAAAGGGCATCAAAGGTTATCCTATGACCCGTTTCAACCCATTCGAACAAATGCAATAGGTCTCTAGGGGTCCTAGGACACCTAGGGACATATATTTTGTCATGGAATGTGTTGAAAGGGGTCACATGTTATCCAATGACCTCTTTCAACCTATTTGAACAAATGAAATATGTCCCTAGGGATCCTAGGACCCCTAGGGACATATGTTATCATGGAATGCAATCAAAGGAGTCACATGTTATCCTATGACCTCTTTAGATCCATTCAAAAAAAAAAGGTCTCGGAACATATGTTGTTATGAAATACATCAAAAGGAGTCATAGGTTATCCTATGACCCATTTTGACCCGTTAGAACAAAGAAAATAGGTACCTAGGGGTCCTAGTACCCCTATGGGCATATGTTGTCATGAAATTTGTCAAAAAGGGGTTACGCGTTATCCTATGACCCTTTCAACCCATTCAAACAAACGAAATAGGTCCCTAGGGACATATGATATCATGAAATGTATTGAAAAGGGTCATAGATGACCCCTTTTGACACATTCAAACAAATAAAATAGGTCCCCAAGGGTCCTAGGACCCCTAGGAAAATATGTTGTCATGAGATGTGTCGAAAGGGGTCACAAGTTATCCTATACCCCTTTTGATCCATATGAACAATTTTAATATGTCCCTAGGGGTCCTAGGAACCCTAGGGACATATGTTGTCATGAAATACATCAAAAGGGATCATAGGTTAACTTATGACCCATTTCGACCCATAAAAATAAATAAAATAGGTCCCTAGAGGTATGTTGTCATGAAATGCATTGAAAGGCATCATAGGTTAACCTAGGAACCCTTTAGACCCATTCAAATAAATAAAATAATTCCCTAGGGTCCTACGACCCCAAGGGACATATGTTGATATGAAATGTGTTGAAAGACCTATGACCCCTTTGACCCATTGGAACAAATGAAATAGATCCCTAGGGACATATTTTATTATGAAATATGTTGAAAGGGGTCATAGGATAGCCTATGACCCCTTTCGACACATATGAACAATTTTAATATGTCCCTAGAGGTCCTAGGACCTCTAAGGACATATGTTGTCATAAAATGTGTTAAAAGGGGACATAGGTTATCCTATGAACCCTTTTGACCCATATGAACAATTATAATATTGTCATAAAACACATCAAAATGGTTCATAGGTTATCCTATGACCCCTTTCGACCCATATGAACAATTATAATATGTCCCTAGGATCATAGGACCCATAGTGACATATGTTGTCATGAAATGTGTCAAAAGGGGTCATAGGTTAATAGGTTAACCTATGACCCCTTTGGACCCATTCAAACAAATGAAATAGGTCTGTAGGATTCCTAGCCCCTAGGACCATATGTTGTTATGAAATGTGTTGAAAGGGATCATAGGTTAACTTATGACCCTTTCCGACCCATTCAAACAAATGAAATTGGTCCCTAGGGGTCCAAAGAATCCTAGGGACATATGTTGTCATGGAATGTGTCAAAAGGGTTCATAAGTTAATCTATGACCCCTTTGGATTCGAACAAATAAAATAAGTCTCTAAGGGTCCTAGGACCCCTAGGGACATATGTTGTCATGAAATGCATCGAAAGGGGTCATCGATTATCCTATGACCCCTTTTGACCCACCCCTAGGGGCATATGTTGTCATGAAATGTGTCAAAAGGGGTCATAGGTTATCCTATGACCCCTTTTGACCCATATAAAAAATTACAATATATCCCTAGGGGTCCTAGGACCCCTAGGGACATATGTTACCATGAAATGAGTTGAAAGGGGCCATAGGTTATCCTATGGCCCCTTTTGACCCATTTAAAAACATATATAATTTTAACGTATGTTATTAAACATATATAACATATTTAATATTATTAGAGTAATTAGATATTTTATTATAAACACTATTTTACTTAAGCTAATCTTTAGGCATCTAATAATTAATTCTTTTATTAATTATTATAATGCAGCCTAGCTTTTATATTTTAGGGTTTTGGATCTCTTTTTATAAGGATTGATCTCTTTTTGTAATTTACATTTTCATTCACTTTTTAATTAATATCAAATTTTTTTTGCTCATCGAGAATATCTCATCCTCTATGGATCTCTTAATTCTAACCTCCATAGATTTTCCTTCTCTCTTTCTATGATAGGTGTTTGCATGTAGGTGATCCTTGGAATTTGCAAGGTTGATCTTTCATCAATTTCAATATGGTATCAGAGCTCTACATTTGCATACCCTTGTCATATTTGTGAGAGCTTTGGTTGCAATTTTCATATCTAGTTTTGCAGAAATTTTTTTATTGGATGTGGTGGAAATTCTATTTTTGGATACTTTGATGCCAAATGGACATCACTCTTGAGCTCAAAGAATCCAAAAACCCCCATTTCCATACAAGATTTGTCCAGTTTGGATGTAATCAAGTACCCAATATATTAGGTATCTGATATACCCGATAATGGTTATTGACAAAATGGACAACATGATTCTCTGGGTCCCCAAACCTGACAATCATGAGTTTTTCTGTAATTTTATGTGTCTTTCTGACTATTGCACCAAAAAAGAGAACTTTGGGATCCCTTGTTTTTTAAATAGTTAAATTAATTTGTTTGTTGTTCTGAAATTGCTACCAGCATGGGGATCAATTGTTGTCAATAGAATACATGCAAGAGGAAGCAGACAAGTGAAGAAATCAAATCTTATAGGGAAATGGATAAAAATAATCACCAGAAGAAGAGACAAGGTATGTTAAACGTGATTGAAGTTGCCCCTATAACTTTGGTTTCTAGTGAAGATGATGTTGAATTTGAAAATGTTGAGGCTAGCAATATATTGATTCAAGATGAATATGTCTAGTTGAAAGATGAAAATATAGGGTTGGAAGTTGAAAATGTAGCAATTGAGAATGACACTGCACATATCGAAGATGAAAATATCGAGTTGGAAAATATAAATGCATGATCAAGGAATGAATATGAATGAATTGACAATGATAATGTTGCGCAAGAACATTACACGTCTCCTAGTTATAATCAAAATGGAATCTCTTGCGATGAAGAGAGGCCAAATTCAAATTCAAGAAATTTTAGAATACCAAAATGGTTACTTGAACTTGATGAAACCATTATGAGCAATTTTGAAGGGAAGAGATCAAATAGAACCGTTTAATTGTGGGCTTGAAGACTTTACAGAGAATTTTTTGGCAATAAGACAATGTTGGAGCAATGTCAACTTTTTGTGCATTTGTTAAAGATGCAAAAGATGAGACCTTTGCTATCAAAACTGAAGATTTGTGTGAATAAGAAATTTGAGAGAAATTCCATTATTGTGAAAAACATTTTTAATTCTCTCAATAGCATTGGAAAAAATAGTAGGGAGAATGACAAGATAGCTGCTCATAGGGTTATTACAAACTCTTTGTCAGTCAAAAGTTGAGAAAGGGTTGGTTTATGAGACAAACTTGTCTTGACTTCAATATAAATAGTAAAACCTTGAATAGAGCACTTGCTAGAAGAGAGAGACTTGATGATCCTCTTGATATTTATACATGGGCTAATGACAGGAGACTTCCACATTTTGATAAGAAGCTAACTGATGATGTGAAGCAAGAAATTGCATAATTTTTGTACTCTAGCTCAAGAGTCACACCAAATTCTAAGGACATGTTGACATTGAGAATTGGCAATAGAGACCACTCTCTACATCCTAAATATTATTTGGAGGTAAATCAAACAAAGTTGTTCAAACATGTTTTTTAGATTCATCAAATAGTGCATATATCACAAAGGGATTTCGAATCCTTCAATCCATTTTATCCTGTGCCACTTAAGATTTGAAATACATGTTGTTTCAAATATCATGTAGATTTTTATATGCACTAGGAATTATTATGTTCCATCTGTTCTACTTGGCATAGTAATGAAATGTTGGAGAATTGTGGTGCTAGTGTGCTTCCAAAATCATCAAGAAACTTACAAGATCAATTTTAATGTCCTAGAGCTTATGTTTGTTTATTTTATGGAAATGATAGCTTAAATGAGAAGTGCTCACAATGTGGTGGCTTATCCAATTTTATAACATGTTTCCATGAGTGGTGTGAACAAGATCTTGGGAGGACAATAGTAAAAAAAAGGCATATAAAATTGTGAAATACACGTTGACAAGTGGAGGTGAGCGCTCTAGATGTGATTTTTTGCAAAAGAAATCAATGTGACTGATTTTATTTCAGATTTCAACCCTAGTAAATTTAACCCTAAATTTTGACAAGAAAAGGCCGAAATTGCAACCAGAGTTGGTCAAATAGACGACTAAACTTGTCGTCGATCTTTGTTAGTCAATTTTTTGTCACAGTAATTATGCATCAAAATTTTGACTTCAAAAAGGTCGACTTACCGATGCAAGTTTCATCGATTTCCCTAGTCTAGCCTGAACTCTTATTTCCTCATTTGCATCCATCGCTGGCCAAAATTTTGATGTACACCCCTTGACATTTTTGATGGTAAAGCCAAATGTTTGACAGCAAAAAACCCAACCGTCATTGAAATTGCAACCAAGATCCCTCTCAACCATCGTCAAAATTGCAACCAAGACCCCTTAATTTTCTATGATGGTACCATACATTTGATGGCAAAGGGAAGACATGTTGGTCGAAATTGAGACCAATGCTTGGTAGAAATTTAGATGGGCTGTGCCAATTATTGCAAAAGCTTTTCTCTCATAAGAGCCTTCTAAACTGCACAAAATTGGATTCTAAAGCATAATTTCTCGGTGCATGAGACTCAAGGTATCGTGCACATTTCTACCTCCACACCATTTTTTCCTTCATATCACATAATTTATTTCATACAAAAAAATGGGAAGGAGGAAGAAATGTGCGCGATATCCTAAGTCTCCATCGAGCAATTATGCTTTAGAATCAAATTTTGTGCAATTTAAAAGGCTCCTATGAGAGCAAAGCCTTTGCAATAATTGGCACAGCCCATCTAAATTTTGATTCTTGAGACACCATTTCTTGTGAAGACTACAGGTAAAAATAAAATTAGGAAAGAATTATTTATCAAGAATGAAAGCCAATAACACTAACTAATCTCTATTTTTCAAACAGATAAACATGACAAAAAAAATTACAATCCCAATCACATCATCATAAGAGCGCATATATAACTATAACCCCTTATTTGGTTGCTTCTTGATCAATTCCTTGGCAAGAGCATCCAGGACATAATATTAAAATGCAATCAATCACTGAGCCTATTTCTACCAATTGAACTATACTATAGAAACAAAAATTGCCCTAAAATTGACACCTCACTAGTTGTAGTTCATTTGCATCTGTAATGGCTTCACAAAAGTTGAAAGCTTACCATTTTTCAAGAACACAAAAGGCACTCGTAGTTCAATTGCATCAATAAAAGTAAAGTTATTTGAATGTTCAAAAAATGTGAAACTTCCACTTAATAGCTAGAAAAGCCATATCCTCAATATACATCATCTTTGATGGAATGTTCATAAGTGAATGATTTTCTCTAAAAGCTCAAACTTATGCACAAAGAACCACCATGCTCTTGAAGATATATATACAGGTTACAAGACTGATATATCGAAAGGAGCACGGTGAAGGCAAGAGATTGTCATCAATATCAATTGCGGAGTTGTAGATAGGTAAGTGATAAACATAAAAAGGTAGTACAAGGCACCATTTTCCATGTTCTAATATGATGAAGTACCTTGGAGCTGGTTCTAAACCTTGATTGCTTAATGTTGGATTTGATCCAACTATACCATTATCTGGAGGAGGTCCCACACCCCACTTTCCTATTGATTTTGAAGGCTCAATGACATAAACTCCTCCATTAATCATTCCAAGAGTGAACTAATTTGAGTCAGATGGATGTGATGCAATTACTAGAGGATAGACACTGCATGAATAATCAAAGGATACATTTTGAGTTAAATCATAAAATACTTGGGGATCCATTTATCCATACATAACATAACTTTTGCCTCCTTGGGCCAACTTACCTATTCATGCCTAAAGCTATATATGCAGAAGGTGCAATATGATAGTGTGGCCTCAAGCTCTTTGCATCAAATACTCCAACGGCACCATCACAGTAGCCTGCTACTACAAGAAGGTTGTCGCATGAATATATCACACTTAAAATGGGAACAGATAGAGAATCATGAGGTGTCCACTGTAGTACAAACAAATGTGATATCAGTTTACACTCATATAGAGAAGGTAGCTTATATAATTATCACTTACTAAATTTGAATTTAAATTGCTGACAAAGACGTACATAATGCAAACGGTCAAACTTAGAAGCATCATAAATAGCAAGCTGGCTCTCGTGAACAACCAATAAGTGAACTTGATCATTCTGGAATTGTACTCTTGTATCCCCAAACGGTGGTGATGATCTTCTTATCTGCACTTGTAAAAAATTTGACTTTCGCTTCTCCCATCTATCAATGCTCCAGAAACAGAGCTGCCAGAACATTGGCCAAACATTTACTAATTTGAATCTATAAACATGAGAATGTACAAAATGAGATGGAAATGGATATACAAAATGAAGACAAACCTAGGCATTGGCCCCAGAAGATACCAATACATTCAAAGTGTGTGAAAATGCCAAGCCTGTAATTTTCTTTTGGTGGCTTTTAAGCTTCATTTTTACCTAGTTAGTTTAAACAAGTTTTGAAAAGACACAAGTTAGAATGTCATCATATTGAATGACCCCAAATACTCTTCCTATAAAATAAACACCAAAACAAAATGAATAGAATGAGGACAGTTCACTTTGACCGTGTATAACATTTTTGCATCGACTTTGCAATTCATATTTTAGAATCTATAATCTAGACAATGAATTAGTGAAAAAGAGACCTGCCATGATGTATCATTTAGTATAGTGAGCTTGAAAAGAAACAAAAAGTCATGCTAGATCATAAATATAATTTTGGAGATACCTGCAATCAAGTCTACAAGCTTTCCAATTTAAGATACAAATTAAGACTTTTTAATATGAGTGTGGTCAGGTTTATAATGAATCAAACAAGATAATGAGCTAGAGAAGAGAAAAGTTATTATGAAAGATAAAGCTATGATTTCTAATTCTGAGTTTACAAAAATACACAATCAACTCAAAAAATGAAAATTCAGAGCGAACAAAGATTATGTTTATTAGTTTACTTAGTGTACACTATTTTTCTCAGAGTTTAATGAATTTCAAAGATTTTGATATGACTTCATAAATCTCTTTTGCATCAATATTTATGAGTTATTAACAAGACATTATGGCAATGGCACATACTCCATTATCTATCATGATCAAGATAGGAAGTTAGAGAACACGAAAGTTGTGATGGTAGATCATAGAACATGATCTAAAATATTGATAGGAAAAAATGATAAAAATAACTGAATTAGGTAGTCTTACTTTCTTGGTCTATAATAAAGTTTTTCAAAGAGTTCAAACACCCATCAATACAATGAATTTAAAAATATAAAAAATCCTAACAATGGATTGTAAGAACATGGATCATACTCTATAATGCATTATTGAAACAATGATCTAGAAAAGACAAGGTGATAATGGATCATCGAAAACGTTGGCATGGATTAAATATATGCAAACAATTTCAAGAGCATTCAAATTTGAAATAAATTTGGCAGTCATACTCTATATATCTACATTAAAGACCTTAAATATTTGAATTATTATCTATATTGAAGATACTGAGCTAGATAAGAAAAGTTTGATACATAGATCACAGAATTTTGACAGCATACTCTGTGATGCATCAAAATAATAAATCACAAAGGAAGAAAGTTATATTGATAGGTTGCTAGAAGGAAATCTAGAAACCTCCCAAAAAGAAATCAAAACACATCTAACATTTCTCCATTCAAGCACTCTTACAACTAATGAGAGATAGTATCAAAATAGGAAAAGTTGAGTGAATTATTTCATTGATCTAACTTGTTGGACTCCAAGACAAGAGAGAATTAAAAGTAACTGTAACAAGCCAACCACCAAACCAAGCAACAAAAGACATCAAGCTTCTAGCATTGCCCTTCATATTTATCGGAAATATCTGCATCAAACCAAACACAGATAAATCTATAGATTATGAAATTCATATAAATTGATTATCAATATAAATAAACCATTGATTATTGATATAATTGCTTTTAATATTTGGAAGGTTGGGTTTAGTTTTGACTAATGTGACCTAAAGACTAAAGTTCAATTACCAGAATTTCATTGCATAATTGTCTTTTCAGTCTATATTAGTGGTTTAAAACTTTTGGAGAACACTTGCAAGCTCCAAAACTAATTGGTTTACTAAATTGCTTTATCTATTTCATAGTTAAGGATTTGTTTTAAATTAATGTGGCCTAGGGATTAAGTTGTAACCCATGTTTCAAAGCTTGGCTATTGATGGAGAGATTCTATACTGGCAAGGTACATGCATCTGTAGCTAGGGGCAGGCATTCCTAATGATCCAAGGATTACACCAAGGTGTTGAGAATGATTGAAGTGGGATATAAGCATTAAATGCCTTAGGGAATGAAGAGTCTGAGTGAAAGAATGATTTAGAAGAAAAGCTCTCTAGATATTTTCAAGGTAGGTGAGGATGAGGGTGCACAGAGGAACTAATCCATAAGACATTGGGTCTTCTCATTAAAGAAAAATCTCTTTATAATGATCATGAGGTCCATTCTTCTCAAGAATAATGTCTAGCCTCTGGTAATCAAAAGAGTTGGGTACTAAACTCAGAAGAAATGATAAGGTAGGAAGTTTTGATTCATTAGTGTTTACTGATAGATTGACTTCATCTCTACATTTTCATCTTAACCTAGTCAATTCACTTTTCTAATGAGAACTAACCTCAAACATTATAACCCATGGAATTCCACCAACCCCTCATGAAAATGTTGCAATACAGGCCTGTACAACATAAATACAAGAAGATGCTATAAACAATAATTTTTATCAGAAATGGATACTGAAGTATTGAGATCTGAATAAAATATTGCCTGGTTAATGATGTAATACTCACCAATAGACCAATCAGAGCTAGCCTACTCCTAATCAACTATAAAACAGATTGTGTAGAGTGTTCCTGAAGAACAAGGTAGACTGAAACAATTCAAAATAAACATCATAATTTTGATGTTCTATCTAACTGTCATTTTCTATCATTTATGTACTTGGTAATTATGTTGAAAAATTGGCTGCCAACTTGTGGACTAAAGTAACATTAGAACTCAATTATCAAATAGAAAATATATGCTTGTCAACAATAGTTCCATTTTTAAACACATTGACACCAATGGCATTCCCTTTATAGTCTTAGATGATTTAACGAGAGAAATGGCTACCTTATTTTGCATGAGCATTAGGTAAATGAAATTAAATCCCATTAAATTGAGTTAGTGGACATAAAGTGTTATAATGACAGGAAAGTGTAGTTACCAGTATGTAGAATGACAATCCAACAATAAGGCAACTGATACTCATTCCTGTTGCAGCAATCTGAAGAAATTTTTCTTTATTATTGTTCAAATTAATACACAGTAAATGTCCTTATAATAGTCTATATTCAGGACCTAACTCATACCATTAGAAGCGGTCTCCTACCAGATTTGTCCATCAACAATGCACCTACTACTGTCATTGGCACCTGCCAAGCACCACTTTCTAATTAATAAGTAAGACAAACGTGTTTGATCATTAGAGGAACTAAATAAGATATTCTTATCTGGAATTGACCATTGTTGGCACCTAAACTATAGCAATTGCAACTGATGTTGTCTGGCCCGAAGAATAGCCTACAACGATGTCCAAATTAATTATATTACATTAAAGTCCAAAAGTCTTTTGACCTCTTATGAATTCCTTCTGCCTATTGTTTCGACTTTATATTACTTTTTATGATCTTGTTGTTTCTTTATTGTACGTGTTTGAACCCTATCCCACTTTATCTAATCAGAACAATTATATTACATCTAAAACAGAAAAGAACACATTTATTTCAGCAGAAATGAAAGAGAAACATCTAATATCCTAACGTAGCTTCTCACCAACAGCCTCAAAGATTGCACTGGTGTAAAATATAACACCATTGATTCCACCAATGTGTTGGCATACCGCTAGGTCAACACCAACCTGATACAGAAAATACAATTGTTAAGTTGTAAAGGATGACTAGATAAATAATTAAGATTCAACAAACAAAATTTCATCAAGTACAGTACATATTATGAAGTTGTAAATGATGAATGGATTATTGGAAGGAATTTTGGATGAGTAGATAAATTATGGAGAACCCACAAATCGTTGAGTATATTTCTTACAATGATAGCAGGAGCATAGTTTCTGTGAAACAAATCAAGTATTTTGGTCTTGGGAAAACTTTCCAACTCCTCTATATATTCCTATATAATATATTCAATAGATTGATAACCTAATATCAGCAATAATCAATTATTATTTTTAGTGTCTTCATTGGAATTGATTAGCTCCAAAGTTTTACTCAAATTTCAGCTTAAATTGAAATTGGAAGTTGAACTAGTTGATATCGATGAATGAAAAATATATATATTTCTAGAATAGACAAAGATATGCACCAGGATTTCAATTGCTTCATATGACACATCACATTGGCTTCCCCTAAGATCTTGTAATGCTTCTTTAAAGGTATAGTTTCCAAGAACTAAGAAGGATTTGAATTTTTTTGTGTTCCTTTTGAATCTTTGTAAGGCTCGTCAACAAGTAAAGTCTTAAAGCCCTTGTAAGTAGGCTTTTTATACGAATGAGTTGTACGGAGGGGTTGAAGAACTAAAACCTTGAAAATATTCAAGCTCTCTAAAACCATAACTTAATTGGTATCTTCTTGAGTTTTTTTTTAAATATTTTCAAAATGGAAAATTTGGAGGCCTAATTAGTGGTGCTGGGGCACCAAGATCATCCTATGAAGACACCAAAACATACCATGAAGATTAGAGGAGTGAGTAGGACAAGGAGATATCCAAGCAATACAAATGGACTAGAATTAAAAGCTATAATGGTTTTCATAAGCAAACAATGTAATCAGATGAGTTTATTTTTTAATTTCCTAACAGGACTGAAAGTCATACTTGTAATGTCCTTAAAGGACCAAGAATGTGTTTGCATTGGACTAATGTTGTCCAAACTTAAGTTATGTTTACAAGTAGTTTAGAATCGGTAGGGGATATGTCTAGGTATTAGAATAAGGGTTGAATATAAATTTAAAACCATTTTTGTTATTTAAAATTCAAATATTTAAAAACAAACAGCGATAAAGGTATTTGGAGGGAATTAGTGTTTGGGGTGTCTTTAGGCTTAAACTAAGCCTCCAACCAGTAAGAGTTGGTTGTGACAGTTTGGGGAAGGCTATTAAAGCATAAATGCATCTATTGTATGGCAGAGATCTAGTTGTACGGACTGATAAAAACAGTGAGCAATAAAATGCTCATTTTCTTGTTTCGTTGATTTGTTGAACTCTTCATTGTTTGGATTGACATATCTATGAATTAGCAAGGCTTATTGATTCCATTTTAATCATTGTTGAATGAACTTCACTTCGTTTTGAGAAGTCTATACGCCTGGTGCAAGTAAACAAGTGTTGATTTTGTTAGTTATCTTGTAACCAATCCTAAGACATATTACTTTATGGCCATCCCATGAATTCTAAGGGCCCAGACTTCATGGGATGTGCATTTCTAACATGTATAATTGTCTTCTAACCTTTTAATTGCAAAGGAGAATGCAACATTGGTTGACTATTATGAAAAATAGGTTTCCTAGAAGGAATTCATGGGTACAAAGCAATAGTAGAGTTTTCATATGAAGGAGGAACCTATTTTATGGTTTGAACCATCTTAGTATGATCATCTAAAGGAGAAACAAAAATCATTTGTTCTTGGAATTGACCAGATATAGTGGATTTGAGAAACCGTTGGATTGAGGGTTTGGAAGTCATAAATTGGGGTTTTGGGGGTTTCTCGTGGATTGAGTCTAGTGCAGGGCACCTAAGTCTCCAAGGCATGGTCTGAAGGTTGTTTGATAGATTAGAATCATTAGGAAAGAGGCTTGGTCCATACTTATAATAAAGACTCACTTGTAAGGTACATTGGCACATTGGTGTGGTTATAAACGAAGTGACCATATGTAACCAAAGAGTCTTAATTTATGTGATTTTGAGTATTTTGATGTTTTTAGGATGTTTTAGGTGGGTATAAGTGTGTTTATAGGGTTTTGAATCATTAAGACACCATTGGACTAAGGGTTTGTAAAAAATTGCAAAAAGAGCAAGAAAGTTGAAAAATGCAAAAAGTTGCTAAATAGCAATTTTTGCAATTTTGGTTGTCAAACTGAAAAAGAGGTTGTACGGTCTTCCAACCATTCAAATAGCAGTTGCAACCATTGAAAGGAATTTATTTAAGGTCTCCACAAGTGGAGAAGGTCATTGTATGGACGGGTGAACAGCATTTAGTGAATAAAACTCAGAATTTCTAACTTTTTCTCTATTTTTTCAATTCTATAAGGCCTATACGAATTGGTAGTGATACAAATTTCATATGGTTGGATAGATAATTTAGTTGAGGTTCTATTGCAATTGGTTTGAGGCTTTATCTTATTTAGAACAAAAGTTATAGTAGTTTTTGTGAAGGTTACCCGGATTTACCCTAAATCTGAGGGTTTCAACAAGATGGCCTCCTAACTTGCAAATCCACCATGTGATTTCAATTCCACTTTGTGGAATACAAGTTAGGAGAGGGGTCTTTGAGATGGAAAAGTTTTATGGTTGTAGGAGTAGGCTCCTATTTTTACCAACAAGCCCTAGACTGAACATAGTCTTATGTCTAGTCTAGTTTTGAAGGAAAAAGAAGGATCAAGCTCCCAAGTTGATTGATTTGACCCAGGTGAAGGGTGTAGAAGGAAAAATTGAATATGTGGAAGAGATCCAAGGGGTTGAACCAAGTCTGTGAACCCATTTTTTATGTTTTCCTTGTAACGCAGCCTAATCTAGCCAATTAGGACTGTGACACAAAGTGGGCATAAGTTGATGCTGGAGCAGAGTTTGTGCTTGATCTTTTGGAATCTCTTAGGAGTGTTGAAGGGTGTTTAAAGGTGTAAAAACATTGGGTGGTCCTTTTTATGGTTTGGGATTTTGACCGTGGAAACTAGAATTTGTCCTAGTAGAATGTTGCTAACAATCTTTGCAAATTTGTTGTTAGGTATGAGAAGAAGTTCAAACTTGGAGTTTCTTATTGAGTTGAATCTATTGAAACCATTTTTTGATAGATAAGTTGAGTCCTAATCAATCTAAGAAGTATTTTCCCTTTTAGGCCTATTGGTGATAAGGAGTCCCTAATAGTTGTGATTGATCTAAGTTGTTTGAATGCCCTAGGTTTGAGGGTTGGGCTTGTAAAGTGGAGTCCACTTGCAAGGTAGAGTCTACCTATGTTAGAAGCCCATTGGATCAGTCAATATCCTTGAAAGCAAGTTAAGGTGTTGTTTGAAGTTTGGAAGAGCATTTTGGTGCTTTTGTTGCATGCTTTGCATCAGAGTCTTAACCCTTTAAGATTTAGTCATATTTAGCCATTATATGACTCTGCTGAGAGTTTGGAGTGATATGGATGAGACCAGAGTGAGGATGCTCTATTAATTGATGGGATTTTATGTTACTTAAGGGTCACATTGTGCAAACAGTCAAACCTGGTCCAAAGAAGTCTATAGTAAGGTCTGGCTATGTTAAGGTACTTGGAAAAGGGTATTTGAAAATGCTTTTACTTTACCAAGTGTTTTGGGAAAAGGTAAAGTTGTTTGGGATTTTGAGGGAGGGAAGAGCTCTAGTGTATGTTCTAAATTTGTCCCACAGTGTTGTTTGGTTTGTGTATGGGTGGATGAATTATCAAAGGCGATTGATGTTGCAAATTGAGGGAGTTTGGAAGTTTGAGGTGGTGTTTGTGCAAATTGGTGAAGTATAGGGGGTTGGAGCATAGGTTGAAGAGAGAAGTGAGTTGAAGGATCATATGCATTGCATCCATGAGAGCTCAATGCTCATGTCAAGGATCATTTTTTGGGTCTATGGTGGGTTGCCTATTTGGATTTCCATCATTTCTCACTTTCTTTACTACACATGATCATGCATGTTGCAAAGTAATTACCAATATCTAGTTGTGGGATAGAATACTAATTTGCACCCACACCCCACCCCCGTATTATCTATTTCTAAAAATTTCTAGTTTCATAGACCCTCTAATGCTTCCACCACTTCGTTACCAATGAAATGCCCTCATTTTTGAAACATTGCTGGAAATTTGAACGTCCTCTAGTCTGATTTTGAGGGATTTTAATTTTTGAAAAATGTTAGGATTTATTCCTTAATAATTATTTTGTTAAGTATTTCTAATTTTTTTATACCCTTCCCTTTTCTTTAAATATGTTCCAAACTATTCCTTATGCCATATTATTAGTTTATTATTAATTGTCTTAAGTTTGATTACCAGAAAAAAAATAGTCTAGAGCCTTTAATATTTCCCAATTTGAATGCACCAAACCAAAATTGAGAATTAGATTTCGTATTCCCATTTTGGACCCAAAATGAGAAATTGGCATTCCACCTGAAGAGGAGGAATAGGAATTGCTAATTCCAATTCTCATTTCCCATAAACTATATTTTATTAATATTTCAGATATGGTGCTAGAAAAATAAATTTGCTAGACAATTGCAATTTAATTTGGATTATGTTGATGAGAAAAAAAATGAAACATAGTCCAGAGAAGAAATACTAAGTCCATCATTGCATCTTTTTCAAGCCTTACCTTTATCTCTCGAATGCTTCTTTTCTCTTCCACCACCAATACCAATCTAATTTCTCAGTTACATTATTCGTGGTCAGTTTCGTATTTATAAGGTTTGCATTTTTGGATTCTTGTTTTCTTTCATAATTTTCTCTGCTAAACCCTCATTTCATACCTTTGCATGCCAATTTTTTTCTTCCTTGCATTCATCAATTATTTTTCTTTGAAATGAAATTATGGCTCTGTTCATCTTTTTCCTTTTTCCTTGTAATGAAACAGTGACTTCGTTCATTTTTTTTATGGTGTTTTACATAATTTTTTAAGTCATCTACATATCATAAATTTCAATTTACCAAACCATGAATACTACCCCCGAATGTTGTTGTTAGTTCAGGCCATAAACAACATAAAAACCAAAGCAATGACTATTGTAATGTAGACAGCAGGGCAAAACAAAGATATATAACTGATAAACAACAATATATTAATCTAGCTTGCTTACATACATCAGACCTTCAAATGTCTTCTAACAATGCACAACTTGTATGTGCACATCACATATTTATATATGTAATACTAAAATCTAGAAACTCCTTTTCTAGAGTATTATATATCCTAGAATGTTCTACATCTAATATGGATTGTACAATAGAAGGCTTTAGGAAGCCTCTTCTCTAGATTCTTCTAGACAATCTTAACCCTTAACATCCCCCCTTAAGATTGGCTACAAAAAAATACAAAAGAGAGGGGAAGAGGGGAACATTTTATGACTATCCCCCCTTAATGTTCACCTCAATCATACCGAGCAGACTCTGTAGCTTGAGAAATTTAGCCTCAAGCATACTCTTAGCAAATATATCTGTTGTTTGATCTTCACTTGGACAAAATTGAAGATTAACAATATTTTCTTGAACAAGATCTATGATATAATGAACATCAATTTCAATGTGCTTTGTTTTAGCATGAAAAATAGGATTGCTTGCAACTTGTATAGCACTTTAATTATCACAATACGAAGTAGTAGCTAAACTTTGTTCAAAGCCCAAGCTCACATAAAAGATGTCAAATCCAAACTACTTATGTTTATGCTTCTTTTGTTGCTCTATATTCTGTTTCACATGAAGATAGTGATGTAGTGGCTTGTTTTTTGCTGCTCCATGTGATTGGATTTGAGTCAAGCTGAAAAATATAGCCTCCAGTAGATTTTTTATCATCAATATCACCACCCCAACTTCAAACTATAAAGCCAAGCAAAGAAATTGGGGACCTATAATTGTAATGTATGCCATAGTACGTTGTTCGACAAACATATCGCAAAATTCTCTTGGCAGCCATCCAATGACTTTCTTTAGGTTCTTGCATAAATCGAGATTCCAAATTGATTGCAAAACAAATGTCTGGTCTAGAATGAGTTAGATAAACCAAGCTACCAACAAGTTGTTTGTATAGAGTAGGATCTACTTTCTTGGAGGTGCATTCCTTAGTAAGCTTGACTTCGAATTGGAAAGGAGTAGGGGTTGGCTTGCAATCAAGTATTTTTAATTTCTCTAAAAGATCCAAAACATATTTTGTTTGCGAGATGAACAACCCATTATGAAGCCTACTAATTTGCAAGCCAAGAAAATAAATCTGTTCACCCAAATTAGTCATATAGAATGCCCCTTTGAGAGTTTATTTCAAATCATTGATTAAATTAATATTTGGTCCAGCAATGAGTAAATCATCTACATAAACTGCAACAATGATGATGTCACCTTTCACCTTCTTCACATAAAGATTTGGATGTGATTTACATTTTTTAAATCCATGACACTGAAAATACTTCTCATTCCATGATTTTGGTGCTTGGTTAAGCCCATATAGTGACTTCTATAATCTATAAACGTGATTAGGATGTTACTGATCTATAAAACCTGGAGGTTAGTTCATATAGATTTTTTCATATAAATCTCCATTTAAGAAAGCATTTTTTACATCCATTTGATGAACATGCCACCCAAGACTTGCAGGCAAAAATAAAATAACTCTAATTGTATTCATTTTAATGACAGGAGAAAATATTTCTTCATAATGAACACCCTCTTTTTGATTAAATCCTTTAGCAACCAATCTAGCCTTGAATTTCTCTAAATCACCATTTGATATAAATTTTGTTTTGTAAACCCATTTGCAACCAATAACATTCTTACCTTGGGGTTAAGGTACAAGTTCCCAAGTTTTATTTTCCATTGATGCATTATATTCTTCTTTCATGGCTTGCTCTCATTCTTTCTTCCCTCGAGCTTCCTCATAGGACTTTGGATCATTTGCTTGTAATGCTTTGGCCATGAGAGCACAACCATTCCTTCCTTGGATTTTTTAGCCTTGCCTATAGATTTCTTCAATACTTCTTGTCTTTTATCTTGTTGGAGAAAAAATTTCTTCATTATCACTACCTGCAATTATGGCTGATCAAAAGCATTAGTAGTTTCATTTGTATCAGCAATGCGTATGTCATCCTCATCAATACAATCTTCACCTTTTTCTAGAATTGGAGATGCAGTTGTTGTTGTAAGTTGTGAATGTTCATCAAACTTTACATCTCTACTAACAAATACCTTATTTGTTGTCAAATCATATAACCTATAAGCCTTTGATTCTTCACTATAACCCATAAACAAACACTTGTAACTCTTTGGTTCTAACTTTTTCCTCTTTTCATCAGAGATATGTGTCCAAGCAATACACCCAAATACTTTAAAATAATCAATGTGGGGTTTTCTACCACTCCAAGCTTCTTCAGGGGTGATATTTGTGAGGGCTTTAGTTAGAACTCTATTCACAATATATGTAGCACAAGCAATAGCCAAACCCCAAAATTTACTATGTAAACTTTTAAATGCAACATACAATGAGCCATTTCTAGAAGATTTCTATTCATTCGTTTAGGCACCCCATTTTTTTGAGGAGTATATGGTACTATTTTTTGCAATTTAATTCCACAATTCTCACAAAATGACTCAAATGCATAGTTACAATACTCACCCCCATTAACTGTTCTTAAGCATTTAATTATTTTCTCACACTGATTCTCAACTAAAGCCTTAAATTTTTGGAAAACTTCAAGTACCTCATTCTTTCTTTCAATGAAACAAACCCATACTCTCCTACTATAATCATCAATAAAAGTCAGGAGATACCTAGCACCTAAAAATTGAGGGATAACTTGGTTCACATGAATCGCTATGAATGAGTTGTAATGGATGATTGGCTCTCCATGCTTTACCTGAATCAAAAGGATCTCGGTGATGTTTCCCTAGCACACATCCTTCAAAAACTCCTTCAGATGGTGAGATTTTTGTTAACTCTCTAACCATATCCATTCTAACCATATGTTGCAATTTCCTATAATCGATATGTCCAAGTATAGCATGCCAAAGTTTTGACATATAATCAGCTTGAGCAATATAAGCATGAGAGTGTTTAAATTCTTAATCAGAAAATCACACAAATTTAAAAAGACTTTCTTCATGATCAACTCTACCAATGGCAATAATATTGGTTGGGTCTTCTCTGTCTCTAACAATGACTTGATCAGTAGTAACAACAAACTCATATCCAGCTTCAACTATTTTGTATATTGAAATTAGATTCACCCCTAATCCTTCAAACAATAAAACATTTTTCAAAGACCCATTTGTTACATTAATTGTTCATGTACCTATAATTGGCAGTTTCATTTTATTGCCAATAGTAATTTCTTGATCTGAACTGTTTCCTTCATAAAAATTAGTAAGCAAAGATCTATCTCCAATCATGTGAAATGATGCACCCGAATCTAAAATCCATTCTTTAATAGAATTTGAAGAAAAATACCCCCTCTTAAAATTAGATTTTATTTTAGATGTAGCAGTTACCTCCTTACTTTTTTTATCTTCTCTTTTTTGCGAAATGGCTACAAAGCTATATCTATCCTTATTGTCATCCTTAAAATTTCCTTGCTTGGGCTTGTTTTGCTTCCTTTCATTGCCCTTTTTCAAACAAAATTTCTCCATGTGATTTTCACCACCACAATACCTACAACTAATGGGTTTTCTTCCACCTTGTTTCTCTGCACCATCATTTCTGAAAAAATGGTTAGAACTCTCATTATTTTGAAATTTATTATATCCTCTCTGATTCTTCTTTCCATCATTTATAACAAACTGACTTTTAGCTACATATGCATGATTTTTCTTAATATACTCTTCTTTAATGAGTTGGGCTTCTTCATCTATAACAGACTTACAATATTGATCAAAAATTTGTTGTGGAGTATTCAAATTTAGCTGAATAATCATTTTCCTTGATTCCTTAAATACCTTGTATGGTTGGGGGAGCTTACTTTCAACCATCGCAATCAACTGAAAATCTTTCTTTGCATATTCAGCACCTATTTTTTTGGTTGAGCATTTAAAAAAGTAACTTCATTGAAATAATCAGTAATTTTTTCAAAATAGGATGGATCCAAGTTCACCAATTTTTCCTCTATACTAAATGTGCTAGCAATATCAGCAACTTTATAATATTTTTCTAAATTATCCCACAACATTGTTGGATCATCACTATCAAAAAACCTTCTATTGAGATTGGGGCTTAAAGCTTTACCAATAATACCTCTAGCTTGCTCCAACTTGCATCTCCAATTCTCTTTTTCTTTATTAGTTTGGGGTTCTCCAATCTCCTTATTCACTATCCTCTATAAGGTCTTTTCTCTCAAAGCATTCTTGACTGCAATCTTCCAATCTCCAAAACCACTTCCATCAAATATAGGAAAAACTTCATTGGAAGAGCCCATGTTAACCAAAAAAAGAAAAAAAGAGCCTTGCAAACAAACCACTTCTAGCAATGTATTTCCTGAACCAAATCTCTCTAGAGATATTTCTAGTTGAATCTCTAGTTGAATCTCTAGTTGAACCTCTAAATAAATCTCCAGTTGAACCACGCAAAAATCTATTTCCAACTAAGCTTAAGCTTTAAAACAGGCCATAAACAACATAAAAACCAAAGTAATGATTTTTGTAATGTCGACAACAAGGCAAAATAGAGCCAAAAAAATAGAGATATATAACTGATGAACAACAATATATTAATCTAGCTTGCTTACATACATCAGACCTTCAAATGTCTTCTAACAATGCACAGCTTGTATGTGCACATCACATATTTATACATGTAATACCAAAATCTAGAAACTCCTTTTCTAGAGTATTCTATATTCTAGAATGTTCTACATCTAATATGGACTGTACAATAGAAGGCTCTAGGAAGCCTCTTCTCTGGATTCTTCTGGACAATCTTAATCCTTAACAATTGTGATCTTCCACCCAATACTAAAACTAAAATGATCAATTTTATTTTTTTCCTAGAGAGGGATTCAATAGGGAAACAAATAAATGAGAAATCGGAAGAAAAAATTAAAATTTAATTCTCATCTAGAAACTTTAGATGTGACCAAGCAATCAATTTTGCCTTCCTTTAACATTGGTGTCTAGTGGAAGCCAAATGACCTAGTATTATGGAAATTGAATCTATTGTTTATGCCAAAATTTTGTACACAACCACTGATCTGAATTTTATTGTAATTCCAATTTTGTATAACCAAACACAAGAAAAATAACTTCCAAATCAAATTCTAGGTGAACCAAATGGTTCCTATCATATAATCAAAACCCAATTATGGAAGAACAAATCCAGAATCTGACAAAATTTGGATATGAGGCCAATGTTGGAATTGCAAATCCCAATAGCCAAATGGGCCCTATATATTTCTAATGCTCCGTCACATATTTTGTTTTTTTAAGAATGTGTGTGGATATGTTATTTTCTATTTATTTCGATGTAATTGTGTTTGACTTTTTTTTGTTTTGAGATAATTTGTAATTATTTAACTATTAAAAGTTAAAATTGTAAATTTTAATTTTATTATATCATAATTCTATAGATGTATGGTGATAAAAGATTATGCTTAGTGAAGTTTTCAAAGAAATGCAAATGAGAAGAAACTAGAATTTCATTGTAGAACTCTAATCACAATTTAGTTTTCATTGAATTCTATTTATTCATTGTATAATTTGACCATGTAACCCAATGAAAAGACACCAATCTTGGAAGCAATGATTCATGATGTACTTGCACTAAAAATATCTTTCATTGGTAATGGAGTAGGAAATAGATAGTATGAACTCAAAATAAAACACAAAAACATGTTTGCATGAAATAAGAAAGAAAAATATGGTTATACTAAAAATAATCTCCCCACACTTCATCACTCAGGCTCAAAGAAAATTTCGTGGAATTGGGAAAATTTCCTAAAAGAGTGATGTCCTTAGGAAAGAACATGTTTGAATATAATAAGACAAAACTATTGTTTTAGACAAAAAATCTCTACACTTCAATAGATAATTTGTATTTATCTTCCTATCGATGTAACCATTGCACCTTGTTAGAGTGCAATTGCTAATTATAATTAAATTATCTAATGACATATATATTTGACTAGACCAGCAAGTAATTAAAACAGAAAGACACTCCACTCAAGCAAAAAAAACCAAGCTACTCAAACCAATTCTCTATTGTAATCCTCTATAATTTTGGTGTGGGGCACCCAAGAGTCTTGAAAGGATATTGAGGATATTTTGGTGTTATGAGATGTAATAAGATCTCATATGGGTCATTCCATAGGTTGATGAATTGTAATAAGGCCAATAGAACAAATATTGTGCTTTAATGTATTAGGACTCATGTGGTCAAACTTGGCCGATGACCACCCTAGGCTTGTGGAATAGGGGCAGACATGGTTCAGTGTTCATTTGGGTCATATGTGACCAAGTCGTCAACTCCTGATCAAGTTGTAAGTGAAAAAGAAACTTTTTTTGCAAAATTGTCAAAGTTATCAATTTGTAATATTTACAAAATAATGCAATTATGTAACCCAACAGCCAACTAATTTATTTTTTGTTGGAATCAGTTGTAATAGGAAGGTATGAGTCCTAAATGATCGAAGAACAATGTAACATGAAGTTTGAATGCAATTGAGAAGGCTCTTTGGACTAGGAAATTTAGAATTTGTTTGCATATCCTAGGTACTTTGTGTTTGTATATGCAAATATTTATAGCCAAAACTATTGACATGGCAGTTCAATCTTATGAATATACTTTCATCTACAATTGGTTTGGTTGAATTCCATGCAAGGATAAGAGAGTAGAATCAATTTTGGCATAGAGAAAGCTAAGATGTCAAGAGAAGCTTTACGAGAAGACAAAGAAAACACTCAACCTCTTGACTAAAGCAAGTATAAAAAGAGATTCACAACACTTCAAAGCAAAATTGTCAATGACAACATTCACTCCTATTGTAGAGTGTCAGGAATTGCAAATACCCACTTTGGTTGAGTCATTGAAGCAAATCAAGAAGTATTGGGTAATTGGTGGATGGGAAAGGGAGACATCTCTAAAAGATTATATAGAATTGTGAGTGAAGTGTCTATCATCTTAGCACAATATACTCTTCAACAATGGTCTAAAGTGGGAGATTGATAAGTGGCTACAGGATGAAGTCATACAGACACTAGAGGATATGGACAAGGAAAGAACTCTAATTGTCCCTTTAGATGGGGAACAACAAAAATATCAAGACAATAATAAGATTGAAGATGGAGAACCAATTGATGATTCAAACAAGGTTAATGATAAAGAAATCATTGAAGTCGAGAAACAAGAAAAAATAGCAGATCTGAAACAAGATGACAACCAAGTCAATGTTGAAGTGAACTGGTAGAATGCTATATGTGCGAAGCAAGAGCAAGGTTGTGAATCTAGAGGAGATCATGGATAATAATATGGATTCACATAAACAAAAGCATCAACTTAGAGCATGGGGTAGAAGTTGTTTGCAGGAACAATTGCTACTGTTGACTGATTCTTGAGTTTGTCCTTTAGGGATGCTCAAGACACGCATAACTATGATCTTTCTGTGTGAGGCACTTCCTCATGAGAGGAGCATGGTTTACATAATCTATGAGCTTCCAAAAGAGGTTGATTTGGCATCAATGGGAAATTTGATGGCAATATGTTGCAGCAAAAGATTTATGCCAATTCACTTCTCCCCTACACGTTTGATTTGGGACCTTGGAGTTTATGGTCTTTCATCTGATGGTAGATTGCCTAAGAGAAGAAATCTTTGGGTGGAGAGGATTTGTCGTGTCCCCGTGTAATAATTAAACTTAATCAATTAATTTAATTGGTCCTATAATTTAAATAATAAAATAAAAGGACCTTTAATTAATTATTTGAATTAATAAATATGGGGCCTAGATTTAAAAATTAATAAAATAAATTAATAGTGTCATACTATTGTAAATCTCTAGACACTTCTTAGAGGCCTTTATAAGGAGATGGTTAGGCATTATAAACCATCATGGATTGGAATTGATTTGTCTTTGTGTTTCTCAAGGCTAAAGGTTGAGGAAGTCATGTGCAATTTCGAATGTGGAAGAGCCTCCCTATTCTGGGTTTTGTAGTTGCGGTGGTTTAGTGCCACCTTCTATCATTGGAGGTATCACATGAATATCTCACTGTGCACCAGATATGTCAATCATCGTCATTTGGCGACTGGTATATATCTACTTAGAACTTGTTTGATGCCTATGTAACATTGATGTGTTGTCATTACTGGATCTGAGAATATCATTCGTTTTTGTCAAACTTGGTGGCGACCCACCATCTATGCAATTTCCATTGTCTATGGGTGTTCGAAATCATTAATTTTGTAATGGATAGCGAATACATTCAGTAATTATCTATGCATTACTAGTGGTTGGCACTCATAGGTTGATATTCATTATTTTGGTATTGGTGAACATCTTAGAACATCCTACCACCACACAACCATTTATAGATCATACAATATCTACACTTCATGCCCCCATTGGACAAATCTCTTTGGCTTTCATATGGTCAGCTACTATACAACCTACATTGGCCTCCTCTCCCACCTCCATACAATGCCTCCTCTCCTTCCACCATATACCATCATTTCTTAACTCATCGTACAACCCTGGATAACATCGTACATCGTACACCCAACCTGCCACTTTATACCGCCAGCAGTTCATCGTGCTCTTCCAACCACCATTCACTACCCTTGCTCACCATAAACACCCTCCATCCTTGTCACACGACCAAGAGGCTCTACCATACACAGCATACTATTATTATTCAATTCTTATCTATACATTGTTTAACTCGTAGTTGGGAACATTACGAGGGTATCCCTGAGTGAAATTTTTTTGGGGGGGCCTTTGTTAAGACAATTTGGGAGTTAGGGTTTGAAACAAAGTTTGGAGGGATAAATGCTACTAGGTCTCCTAGTAGGCCTATTGTGCAAGTTGGTGTTATGATTAGTCTGTCTTGGACCCAAGGGGTGAGATTGGTTTGTTTAGGTTGTTTAAAGTGTAGGAAACATCCACACAAGTCCTAAACTACAATATTGGTGTTAACTAATATTCAAGGGTAGGTTACCTTGAGTGCTTCTAGGGAAAGATGGAAGGTTTGAGAATGAGCAGTATGGCCTAACAAACTTATGAATTGCTCAACTATTGGCTACAAGGAGCTAAGCCAAGAGAAAAATCATTGAGAATAGAAGCCTCTTGGGAAGACTTGGAGGTATTTGGAAAGGTGTCAAGGTAAAGCAACCTAGTATATCCTAAAAATATCCTAACCAAGACCTTATACCTCATATTGGTAGCAAAGAAAAAATTTGGTGTTGATTTTGATGTATGTTAGAGGAAAAGGATCAAGTAGACGCTATCACAATGCCTCCTAAAATAGTAAAACATCAAGATTTGGAGGGGATGGAACAAAGGATAGATGAGACGTGGGAAGCTAGACTCAAGAAGATGTTCAAAAAGTTAAAGTGTAAAGGAAGCCTAGATGGGAGTGATTTTGAAATCTCTAAGGATGAGTGAGAAGAGGAGGGAGAAGAAAGGCCTCCAACCCAAAATCTTACTGCAAAACAGAAGGCTTTGGTGAATGCCACAAAGGAATAACATGGAGATGTTGAGGAAAAGATGGTTGTTCCTACATTCACTGGAAAGCTAGATGGAGATGAACTCACTTATTGAATGGAATCCCTAGAGAATTATTTTGAATGTAAGGAGGTGGTAGACAATAGAAAAGACAAATTTGCAAAAATAAGATTGAGAGGAAATAACTTGTTATGGTGGAATTGTCTTCAAAGCAAAAGGGAAAGATTATGGAAGAGTGTGATCAATAAAAGGAGTAGGATGGTGGCACTACTCAAGGGAAAATTTATGCTTGTGGATTATGAGATCCAGAACATTAGGAAGTTTCACAATTTGAAGCAAAAGGACATAGATGTAGCTTCCTACAAAAAAGAGTTTCATGGATTGAGCATGAGAACCAAACATTGCGAGGATGAAAGGGAGAGGATGGCCTAGTATATGAATGGGCTTAAATATGTCACTTAGGATGAAATAAGTTTGACAGTACCTAAGATAGTGGACAGAGGTAAAGGACCCAGGGACATGCCATGGTGTCTTTACTTGAATATGCTACAATAGTAACTAGGTAGGTAGGACTCACTATGAGCAAGTGTCCAGAGAAGGCCTCAACCTCTCATGATGGATAGGAGAAACTAATTGGTGCAAGAGGGTAAATGTCAAAGTTTTAATGCACCACTTGGCAATGTAGGACCCTCACTAGATGGAGAGAACTTGATGATAAGGAGGACACTATTGAAGGTGCCTCAAGAAAAGGATCCCCCACAAAGGAAGAGCTTATTCATGACCACTTGCAAAGCATGTGGTAAGATATGCAAGGTAACAGTAGATTCTTTATCCCCTAAGAATTTGGTTTCAAATGCAATGGTTGATAAGTCAAAATTGAAGAGATTGCCTCATGTTAATCCATATAAGCTATCCGACTAAACAAAGTTCAACAAGTCCTAGTAGATGAACAGTCTTGGGTTAAATTTGAAATAGGCAAGTATAGGGGCAAAATTTTGGGTGATATTCCCATGGATTTATGTCATTTCTTGTTAGGTTGTCCATGGCAATATGATTTTTAGACTATGGATGATGGTAATAGGAACTCGTTTGAGATCACTAAGAATGGTAGGAAGTTCAAGATGGGTCCACTACCTAATAAGGGGGGAAACAAACAAGTGGAGTTGAGTGCTATGGTCCTAAGTGGGAAGGAATTTTTACAAACCCTAAAGGAGGAAGACTATCAAGGATACACTTTTTGATTTTCAAGTCCAAAGGTAATCGTGATTTGCAAGATAGTATAACAAAGGAGGTTCTAAGGAAGGTACAAGGGTTGTTGGATAAATACAAGAGGATATTGGTAAAAGAAATCCCAAATGCATTGCTACCTATTAGAGATATTGGTCATCATATTGATTTTATTCCTAGTTCTAATTTTCTCAATAAGCCTACATACAAAATGACTACCAAGCAAAATGAAGAGATGACCAAACAAGTCCAAGAGCTATTAGATAAAGGGTTGGTCACGAGGATCCTGAGCCCTTGTCTAGTCTCGATAGTCCTAGCACCTAAGAAAGATAGAATGTGCACTAATTCAAGGGTCATTAACAAGATCACCATCATATATTGGTCCCCTATGCCAAGTATTGAAGACCTTACGGACTACCTAGGAGGGGCATGCTACTTTTCAAAGATAGATTTGCAATTTGGTTGTCATCAAATAAGGATCAAGCAGGGAGATGAGTGGAAAACCACCTTCAAAACCAATGAGGGGTTATATGAATGGATGGTCATGACATTTGGCCTTAGCAATGCATTTAGTATCTTCATGCATTTGATGAATGAGGTATTGGTTGCTTTCGTTGAAAAATTTGTTGGTGTTTACCTTGATGGCTTCATTGTTTTTGGTGGGACAAAAGAGGACCACTTGAAGCATTTGGATCATTTATTAAAGAGAATCCATGAAGAAAATTGATGATTAATCAAGATAAATGTGAATCTACAAAGGAAGAATTGGTGTATTTAGGTTTTGTCGTCTCCAAGGGAAACCTAAAGATGGATCCTTCAAAGGTGGAGGAAATCTTGATTTGGCCAACTCTAACGAATGTGAGTGATCTCAAACGCTTTCATGGTTTGGCAACCTTCTATAGGAAGTTCATTAGGAACTTCAATCAAATATGTGCTCTTAACCTTGGCACAATTAAGGGGCACGACAAATGTGATTTTTTCTAGGCTGATAGTGCCAATAAGAGCTTTGAGTATTTGAAGGGTAGAGTGACTCAATTTCCCATTTTGGTGTTGTTGGATTTCAATAAACATTTAGTCATAGAGTGTGATGTTGGTAATGTATCAATAGGTGTCATATTGATTCAGGGAGGAATGAAGGGCAGTAGCCTTCTTCTCAAAAAGGTTGAATGATGCAAAGAGAAAGCATTTGACCTATGATTTCAAATTGTATGCAATGGTTTAGGCCCTTAAAAAATGGAGACACTACATTTTTGCCAAAGGAGTTCATGACATTCATTGATAAGCATGCCCTTAGTTTCCTTAATAGATGGGAGCTGAAAGTAAATTGAAAGCATAGGAAGTGGGTGGAGCAATTACAAGCTTATACCTTTACAATAAAGCGTAAGAAGGGGCAAGCTAATAAGGTATCAAATGCACTACGTAGAAGGGTCCTCACCATTCAAGAGGTTCAGTTTTAGGATAGGGGGCTAGAATTCTTCAAGGCATTGTAAAGGGATGGTCTTGGTTTTAAGGAGGCTTATCAGGTTTGTTCTAATTTTGTGGATACATGTGATTTGGATTTTCCTTCGTTTTTGTTGGGGGATGGGTTGTTATTCAAAGGCAATCAACTTGGTGTCACTAAATGTTCTATGAGAGAGAACATCATTAAGGAGATGCATAATGGGAGTCTAGGTGGACATTTTGGCCTAGACAAGACCCTAGAGCAAGCTTAGAGTTTTTTTTTCTCTAGCCCAAATTACAAAAAAAGTGTTAAGAACTTTGTGGAAAATTACAGTATTTGTCAAACCAAAGGCACTTCATCTAATGCAAGCCTATATCAACCTTTACTTATTCTAAACAAACCTTGGGAGAGCGTAAGTATGGACTTTGTTTTAGGCCACCCTAGGACCCCTAGAGTACATGATAGTATATTTATGGTTGTGGACAGGTTTAGTAAGATGGCCTACTTTATCCTTTGCAAAGCCACTCATGATGCATCTCATATTGCAAGTCTCTTTTGCAGGTTAGTTGTTAGAATTCATGGCTTATCACTTAATATTGTCATTTAGAGAGACTCAATATTTATGACACTTTTGGCATAACTTATGGGAGATGTTCAATACAAGGTAAGAGAGTTAGTGATGGCTTACTCGAAGAAGGAAAGACTCCCTAAAGGCCAACCTACCAAGCTTCTGATGAAGAAGATTGATCCTTGCAAAACCTTGCATAAGTTTGGTTCAAATGCATATAAAATTGATTTGCCTCTAGGCTTAGCCATCTCACCTATCTATAGAAGCTTCTTGGGAAGGGTTGGAGGTGTGGACCTTTTTAAAGGTACCAAGGTAAAGTAAACCTAGTATATACCCTAAAAGATTATAAGTAACCTAGACCTTCTGCATCAAATTTATACAACATATATAACAGAAACCTCTTCAAACATTTAGACATATCCTTGAATTGATCCTCAGTTTTATGATTTACTGATTGGATTAAGGTATGGCTTATACGTTAAAACCAAAATGTCTACTAACTCGATAAAGGTTTTAAAAAGGCACAAATAATTCTTTAAAGCAAAACTAAAATAAATCAATCAAAGCTTATGCATTCCAACACCGAGAGCATTTCCCCTCTTGCTCAGTATCTTTATATGACCTGTCCTCTGTGGCAAGTCTTGACTGCATCAGGGACCAAGGTCTCTCAGACCCTCATGAAGAAAGGATTAAACTATTGGGAAAAAGATTTGGCTGTGTTAGGGATCATATTATTATAAGATCCTCTCTCTGCCATGAAAAAGGCGCCAAGCCAAATGTTTAAGAACTCTTACTATGTATTTAATTATGATTGTGATGCTCAACTCAATCCTCTCCTAGCAAAGATTGCACAATTGCTACAAAAACGCAAACACCAGGGGAAGTTACTCTAAAATTTTGTGCAATTAATATGCCTCTTTTTATTTGGTGATGCAACTCATGCATGACCTGTATATGATCAATGAGTTGATTCACTCTGCAGTGAAAACATAATGTCTAAGGATCTTGCGGTCCCATATTATTGTTAAAAATGCTGCAATGCACTGAGACATAGCTATTTACAACCCAACCCGGTAAGAATTATACAGGGACTAAGTATTGTTCTGGTTTTCTTCTTTCAATCTTCACCAGCTTGAATATATTAATCACTAGAATCTCAACTGCAGATGGTATGGTCCAGATATACTTGTAACATGTCATGAATATACATATATCTAAAGAGTGATTCATGTAACCTTTACACAAATCAGTACATGATGATGTAACAAAAGAACTGCCACAATCTATCTGCCTCTTATAACAGGATTGTTCCTCAGCAATTGTTCTATTTTCACTTTAACTTGCTCATTTGAGCTCAAAGCTGCAAAAAGATCATGCGCAATAGCCCTAATGTCTGGATCACTTGACCTGCAGAACAAGAGGTTCAAAGATGTTCACAATTACCATGGTGCTGACTTGGAATTTTAAATTGGAAGGAAACTGGCTATACAATATCTCCATGAAATATGAACCCCCCAAAACTAGTAAGTCTTCTTACTTAATGAGACTTAATAGTGTAAAGACAGCACCATCAGTTTCTGCAAGCTGCTCCTGAGCCTCTTGACTGCATGGCCACACAGAGGAATTTGATCATTCCGAAACAGGCAATTATGTTCTGTAAGTAGTGTCCATTTCATTCGTACCTGGATCCACATAGCATCCCCAAGCCTAACAGCACCCTAACACATATTTCTGACGATCCTGTATTCAGCTTAGTTGCCAGTCTTGACACAGCCCCCTGCAAACCAAACATGTGAGGGTAGGTCAATTTTGAATTTAATCACATGTTTAGATGATTTTGTTTTTTTAAATCAGAAGTATTTCTATATATTAATAAAACTGAAAAGGATACTGCATCCAAAAATGGAAGGATCCACGTTTCTGCAATCTTAACCCATCTCAAGCAAAGCACAGATAAATTGAATAATATCCCAAGTCTGGAAGCCAGAACAAAAATCAGAAATATAAACTATGCCCAGCAATGTTTAAAAACATTGTCAGTTGAGTTTATATCTTCAGGGATTATATCGAAAAAGTTCATGGTTTTTTGTGTTTTAAGATATAAATAAGCATATTTCTCAATTCTAAACAACTTATCATTAACAACAACAATCATAAGCCAATACCCAATGCATCATCAAAAGCAGACTCTCCATTGATTTGTGAAAAAATCAAAGCTAGTCTAATATACAAGAAATAACTCTTTTGAAAACAGTGTGGCAACATTCAGTTGCCAACATTAAACAGCACAAGTTTAGCCAATGTCACAGAGTTCATGTTTATGTTCAACTTTGACAAAGAAAAAAATTGGAACACTTTTTCCGACAGATAGAGTTGAGAATTTTTGAATAATGAAAATTACAAATTAATTTTTACTATAAAAAATAAATATACCAAATTGTCAAAATAGATAAACATTACTAAATACAATCAATATAAAAAGAGGCTAAACTACAAATACAAACTTAAAATACAATTTAGTTAAAAAAATATGATCAGTTATCATTGCCAGGTATGCTTTTGAACATTGGCAGGGTTGGTCCAAGGCCCAGAAGAAGTCCATCTTCTCTAGTATTTGGCAGATCCATCCTTTGATGGCTTATTTGGGAAGTGTAGAAAGAAAGAAACTGTCGAATTTTCCAGGATAAAGCTGAAGGATAAAAGTAATTTCTGCAACACATCGAAAGGGCTATTTAAGAATTCGTAAGTAATTTGGCTGCCCAAATTAACCTATCAATGACACCCTTTAACCTGGAAGATACTTGTACAGAAAAATTGGCCATTAGTGAAGTTCAGGGCCATTAATGGGCCAGGTTGGGCTAAACCAACAAAGCAAAATATTTTGGAGGTTTGGGATATCCCTAAACCTGGGTGAACAAAAGTGAATTTTGATAGTGTCTAAAGAGAACCTTGGCTAATCCGGTTCTCAATTTGTGGCTAGAGACTGGAATGCAAATCATTTGGTGATTGGTGCTAAATGTCTTTGTGATGAGATGAACAAAAAGGCAGACCCAAGCTGCTCTCAATGCAGTGTTGATAGCCAAAAAATCAAATGTCTCCCAAAAACATTTGGAAGCTGATTCGTTGATAATTGTTAGTGATATCATTAAAGGGGGGATTGGAGTATGTTACTTCTACACATATTATATTAGAAGGATCGTCTCAATTATTAGCACATTTTAAAATATTTCATGTTTAATGAGGGAATAGAATTGCATACACATTGTCTAAGGTGGGGCTATCATTAATGAGCAAAGTCAGTGATGAGCTATTTGAGGACTATAGTGATATTAATCGAGAGTAGCTAGACTTTGTGTACAAAGATGGCAATCACATTCATCATTAGATGTGATGGGTGTCATTTGTCCCATAGTTGTCACAAGTTATATTTCCCATAGTGCAAAGCTGGGACACATTTCAGTTGGTGGGATTGTGCAGAGCAAGGTGGAGTAGCAGGAGCCATGGAGACCAATTTTAAACTTGTCTAGGTTAAACAACAGTGTTTCCGTGGGAAGATGAAGAAGTAACGTCTGAAGAATGCTTTCAACATCGAAGAACCCATTTTTTGGCAAATTGTGGACTTAATTCTGGGAGAGGGAGTTCATGAAAACAGAGCACTGGTATGTGATATCCCCAATTTGAAATAAGATTTATAATCATAAATTATTAATTAATATAATTTTGAAAAGTCTTTAAGAGCATTATAGATATGAATAAAAATATTAGTCAACATGTTACTAATATCATTGACCAATATATGTATAGTTGGAGTATTGATAAATATCTATAATAATAAAAATAAATAATAATAAAGAATGATATAATATAGTTGCAAGTGTAATGAATCATAGATGAAACAATAACGACTAGGCAACAACTTAGTAAATATTAATATTTCAGAAGACAGCAGATAAAAGAACCAGGAAGCAGAGATAATGGTTGACAGGTCAGCAGCCTGACTGTTTATTAAAAAACAACATATGAAATAAACAGAAAACAATAATGAATGAGCATGATAGCTGCAGCTTCTTCTAGACGGAAGGCAAGAATTATACAAGTAGACTATTCAATACTGTTTGTATTACAAACCAAATTGTTATGCTTTGGAAAGATACGACTAAGTATAATCGCAAATTGCAACCAATCGGCATTATTATTACTTAGAGAATGGGTGTGATGGAGTTAAGAGAACCAATTTGTTATGAAGAAGCCCAGCCTATAAGAGTTATGTCTCTTCTGTAAAAGTATGTAGCTTCAGTCAATTTGAAGCCAGTAGTGAACTCTGTGTGTGTGTGTATGTGTGTGTGTGTGTGTGTGTGGGTAGCCCTTTAAGGGCTATTAGAGATATTTCTTTGTCATCTACCTGATTTCTAATGGTCACAGGTTGGGTCTTTTAATTCTGCAATTCATGAAAATAAGATTTAATGGTCTCCCCATTGTTCATCTTGATGTATAGAAGTTGTTGTTTCAAAGTGAGCAGTCTACTGGTATTATTGATTTCAAATGTAATTTTAATAGTCATGAACATCTCATTAGCAGTTTTGAGACTTGATATAGATGGAAGTATGCGATCTTTAACAGAATCTATAATGAGCTTCATAGCTTTATTATAATGTCTTTTCTAATTGTTTTATCTGGATCACTTTCAGGCATAGATTTACTTTCTTCCACGTATCCTTCTAATTCAAGTTCTCGAAGGATGATCATTATTGTATTTTCCATGATGCAAAGTTAGAGGCACCTTCAAGTCTATCTTCCAGCCTTACATGGTTCACCATGGTTGTAAATTTGAGATTATTTAAGTAGATCTAAAATCTGAATGATAACTGAATATTGTACTCTATCAGTTAGGTTCTGATACCATGTGAAAGAATAAAAGATCTCTGATAGAGTTTTCATATGAATAATTCTGAAGTTCAACTAAAGTCTGATATCTGATATATATAACAGTACATATATCTAAGACTGTCTGAATCTGTTTACCACTAATTAAGTTTCAGAATTAATTCCAATAGATATACTGTTCTTTAGATAATACTATAACCAAGAGCAATGCATATATTCAAGATTGATAGCAGATATATATATACTTAGTTGATCGCTGCAGATGACTACTATTCATTACCGTTTTATGGATGATGTTCATGATCGGCAGCAACCAATATAAATATAAGTGAAAGTCATGCTATGTAGAGACATGACTCTACGTGGCAATATATAAGTAGAAGTCATGCTACGTAAAGACATGACTTTTACTTATATATTGCCACGTAGAGTCATGTCTCTACATAGCATGACTTTCACTTATATTTATATTGGTTGCTGCCGATCATGAACATCATCCATAAAACGGTAATGAATAGTAGTCATCTGCAGCGATCAACTAAGTATATATATATCTGCTATCAATCTTGAATATATGCATTGCTCTTGGTTATAGTATTATCTAAAGAACAGTATATCTATTGGAATTAATTCTGAAACTTAATTAGTGGTAAATAGATTCAGACAGTCTTAGATATATATACTGTTATATATATCCAATATCAGACTTTAGTTGAACTTCAGAATTATTCACATTAAAACTCTATCGAAGTTCCTTTTTTTCTTTCACATCTTCAACAATCAAGAGGTGCCATTGTTTCATCTAGCAATGTATAAGATGGAGACCAAACTCGTTCCATTTGAGATCATCGATATGGATTTGGGATAATAAAAGGAATCATATTTGATACTGATCATATGGATCAGAAAGGCATTGATCTGGGAAGGTCATCAAAGAATAAGGATTATAGAATAGAATAAGATAATCTAAACAAATCAAATACTATGTTGTAAGTATACTATAATAGCAAGGCTGCAACTTATCTGGATTAGATGCTGAGTCATAGGATGCTATGCATCAGTGAAACGCCGGTGTGGGGGTGTGACGGGATAGGGGATGTCGGGACAAGTTTTGGGTGCGGGAAAAAAAGGGCCTCAATTTCAGGATGGCAATGGGGGAGGAGAATGGGGGGGTTTCATACTATACACATATAACTTCAAATGCTAATTATGAAAAGATATCTCAGTATAACACGTCAAATATAATATATTTGAAGTTTGTATGTAACAAAATTGCAAAATGAACAAGAACCATTCAACATTCAATATACTAGTATATTAATATGCTTGATTATTTATATAAATGATTAAATCATTGCTCAAATATGAAATATTATATATCACAAAGATGATAACGAATACAATGACAAGAGTAGCATGATATAATGAATCATGATCAATATCAAAGTGAATACAAAGTTCTACATATGTCAAAATCTAAAATCACGTCAAAATGACAAAATGTAATAATGGGAGGCCTTTTAATGACTAATCATCCCCCAAGCCGAAGTCCTCATCACTAGAACTATTGGACTCAATATCCTCCTCATCAAGGTCCGTCAAAGGAATGCCAACTAGCCCTACATTAGGTTCTACTACAACCTTGTCCTCATCAATTTGAGCTGGATCCTTTGGCTTGACATCCCATCCTGTTGTTGGGCTCTCTTTGTACCCGTGTGTCTTGTGATCTATAATACATAAGACACCGTATACAACAACTAGCTTCTCCACTCTCTTAGAGGTAAATTTGTTCCTCTTAAGAGAGTGGATGAAGTTGTATGTAGACAAGTTCCTGTCTACAACCGAGGAACTAGAAACCGAAGATAGCAAACAAATGGTCATTGAGAGAAAATTAGAAAACTAAAACTCTAAAATTTATAATTTAAAAACTTGAATAGGTTATAACTTATAAAGACGAGGAACTACAAACCTGAGAAAAGGAATCGGGTGGCTAGTGTAGTAATCTTTGCCCTCTATGATCTATGGCGTTTCCACCACAATATGGGATAATTCTATGTCATAGTCTAAGGTCCATTTTTGCCAAATCTGAGTATCCTAGAAGATGAGTTGTAACATAATGTCATGTCTCATAAACACCCAACAATAAAACTAATTTTTAAATTTACTAATCTCTAGATACTAATGAATATTGAATTAACAATTACCTGTAAGAATGGCAAATTATGTCCACTCTAAGTAAATTTGGGTAGTAATCTCATCATCAAACATCTTACTAATGCATTGGAAGAACCCAGTCTTCACCTCGTCATCATAAAGAGGTGTAACTCTATCAGGCCTAGGCATGTACCACTTAGAATTCAATGCATAGGCAGCCATGTGCAAAGAAGTCTTCAACTTCTCCTACTTACAACGAATGATAGGTTGAATGTGATCAGTATAGAATGCTAGAGTGGGGTCCCTCTCAATAGTCCTCATCTAGCCAAGAATGGAATCAAAGCACTTAAAAAACCTCTCCAAATATAGGTGTATCCTCATTACCATATATGATGACTAGAGCAATAATGGAGACTATGTATTTTGCATCAGCTCAAAACTGATCACTCTTCATTGTCTCCTTCACCCTCTTCCCCTGCTCGGTTTTGAACTCAGTCCATCAACTCCATTCTTATGTCATAACCATGAATTGCAGCGGCTCTTGCAACTCAAGCATTCTCTCCAAGAGAATATAATATGAAGCATATCTAGTCTCAACTAGTTTCAAGAACTCCTTCGCAAAGCCCCTGAAAAGTGCATATGAAGTATGGTGATTACAAATAAACATCTACACGTCTCTACCATTATTAACCACTTGTTTAATCCAGTCGATTTCCAGCATGTCCTTGAGTGCATTGTTCATGGCATGCACACAACATGGATTCCACCAAATATGTCTACAGGTTGTCTCAACAAGTCTCCATGTAGCTTTGTACACATGCAACATCTCTCATTACTTGGACCATATTTTGTGGTCCAACCTACTCAAACACCTCCCTAAGGACGTGAAACTAAAAATCAAGATCTTTACAATGCCCTAAACAATCAAGTGGCTTCAAAAAGCATGGGCCTTCAACTCATGTGACCATGATTTTGACAAGTGGATGATGTCAAATATTCCACCCATCCATAATAATGTTGCAACACAACTCCATCCAACACGCCTTCACCATCTCCATCAAAACCCCAACCTTCTTATATTGCCTATCCAAGACGGTGGTCTTCAATGACACAAATGATGGCCCTCCATCCCTTGCCACCATGGACATCATCTTCCTGTACTAAGGGGATCGAGTAACATACAATAGGATGCCATTGGAAAATAAGAATTCACCAATGGCATCATGTAGCTGATCCTATACATGCACATTAGATAAATCAACAATAGGTTATTAGTGCTAGAACTTCTTGCCTTACTTTTCCCCTTGTTGTCCCCTATTGAACTATGAATGAATGAGGGAATAGAAGTTGATTCTGAATGTCCCTTCTCTTTGATGCAAGATACGTGTAGAAGTATCTCGTTGCCCTTGTAACTGCTGAACAGCCTGAACTTGTTGCCTACCAACCAAAAATGCCCCACAATTTGTTTATTTCAATTCTATACTTCACATTTTCAGCATTTCCAAGAAATTTTCAAGAACTCATACCATATCTAGTTCAAAAAAGGTGTGAATTAACTCTAGTAATGCTGCCATGCCATTCTACACCACAAAAATTACATTTCCATTTCTGTGTATCACCACCTATGCTATAGGGAATGACAATTTGATAGCAAATTGTTTTAGAGGGGATTTTGGTTCAAAAGGACCCCTAGCAAATAGTGCCAAAGTCTTTAAGAGGGAAATCAATAGAAGGTGCTCCTGGTGCAACATAAGGAGGTTTGGATTGTGCCTTTGAATCAGCCTCATGCTCAAACTCATACTTGGATAAACTAGCACTTTGACTTCCCTCATGCACTTCCATGTCTTCTACACTTTGACTAAAGGACATTTATACACTACATTTCATAAATTCATAGATTTCAGCCCTAATTAGTAAATTTAAAAAAACAAATCTGACTACTTTCAGCCTAGTTTAGAAATTGAAATAAGTTTTAGCATAAGTTAATAACAAAAAATTACTCTCAGCATAAAGGCATAATGCATTCAAAATTAAAAACTACCAAAAAAAATCTTAAAGATTTAAAATTTTAAAGTTTAACTCAAATAATGCATTGTAATGACAAATTTGAGCAAGTAGTTTGTTGAAAAGAAATTGCAACAAATTAGAATGAAAATCTGAAAATAAATGTAAAACAAAGGAAATGGTAAAAGAAAAAACTTAACACCTACATTGTGCTTGATGAATCACTTGCAAGATTGAATTTTCTTGCTCCTCTTGATTTTGCAATCACTTGCAAAGTTACTCTCCAAGCTCTTCCAAACTCTTCTTCTCACTTTGCTCTCAATTGTTGCAAGAAAATGAATGCCCAATGTGAATTTCAAATGAAGTATATGGGCCTTTTGAAGACTTAGAGGGCCCTATATGGGACCCACATAGACTTCAAGTTCATTAGGGAAACAAATTATAAAAACTATTTTTTGGTTCACTTTTGGGTTGTCATTGCCGGTCGCACCCCATCTTGTCCCAAGTGTAGTCAAGGGCCGCCTGGGGCAGTCCCTAAAGTACATCCCCCCACACCCATTTCCTAGAGTTTCGTATAGAGACAGGGATGAGGACGACAGTGGGCATCAAAACTCCACTGGTGGTGATGCATGTGCGGCATACCCATCCCGAGAATGTCCCAACACCTTATTCGAGGGGGTCCAAGCCTAGGTGCACATCCCCGTGTTACACTACTATGCATACATGCTATTGAGGATAGTCTTATAAGTATAAATATAAATATATCAAGTAGTATGTATACATACATATATATATATATATATATATATATATATATATATATATATATATATCAGACATATATGTGTGTGTTTTTGATAATGCAATCATAATCATACTAATATGTATATTATATTTCAAAGTGAATATAAATATATGTGTATGTGTACGCGTGCTCAAAATTTATTAATATCCTGCCCTAAGAAGAAAGGAGCTAAAATGTATCCAAGGAGGGGCTTGCATAAATCCAAGCAATGGCTATCTATCCCAAAATAGGGCGGGAATCAACAACCCTAAGCACCTTGTAGGCATAGTCCCAAGATAGGCTAAGGGCTTGGATTTGTAAACTTTGAGGGATCCCATTGCAATTGGTATCTAGGCACCTTGGATAACACCTACTCCTTCTATTATTGAGCTAAAATAGTAATAAGATTGGATATGGGTATTACTATTATATACAGGAATTTAATTTGTTTAAATTAATAAATAATTTCATTTACTATGAATGTCTTAGGCTTGAATATGCAGAGTGAGTAAAATATGTAATAACTAAGTCTAAACATATTAGCGACATTACAAGGTATCACTCCAACATTGGCATTACCTTTGTATTCCCCGCTTGGGCTTTAGAACTAGGCTCAGAGGATGAGGTGATGTGTGCAATGATAAAGTGCATGAAGTTGGAGTGGTGTGGTGGGCTAGCCATCATTTTGGTAATGGCCAAATCAAACGTGGGACTATACGTGCACAATGGTTACTAACAAATAGTTTGTAACTTTGTAATGCAAGGCCCTCTTTGCAACCATCTTGGTTTGGGGTGTTTCAACAACAGGGAAGCTTGGCGTGAGGAAGCTAGAATAGGGAGGGAGTTGTTGAAAGGATTCTTGGATACCAAAGAGTTGGAGTGTGAAAAGGACAAGGCCAACAGTAAAAACAAAGTTCCCTGACTCACGCAGACTCGCCCAAACTCGACGAGTCTAGGTGACCCTAGGTGAGTCTCACGAGCCCGAACTCGGACTCAACTGAGCCTGGGTGAGGACTCGTTGCTCAACCGACTCTTTGTGTCCCAATTACAAGACACGGCCAATAGAGGTTAAGTTGCTTGCAACAAAAAAACAAAAATTTTGTTTTGATTTATGTTTCTCGTACTTGTTCATTACAACCCTAAAAGGGACTTAATTTTGTTGTATTGGCAAGAAAAGAGGAATGTGCGATTAGAAGAAAACAAGAGTCCATAGAATTACAACCTGCATTAAGAGCTAAAAATTGTGAGAAAAACACATTAGGATAATATAATAGGTTGTATTTGGAACATCAAAGAGTCCATACCACCAATTGCAAATAACTCTTATGATCTTATCTCATTTCAAATTTGGTGTAAGAGGTAAGAGTGAAATTTTATGGATTTTTTTGTTTGTTTTTTTGTAATTCCTAAACAACAATCTTCATTGTTTTTGTTTAAAACTTTCCAATTCTTGAAGTAGAATCTTTTTCTTTGAAATCCAAATTTCAAACTTCAATGAAAGAATAATAGGGAACACTACATTTTTTCTAGAAAAAAAATTATGTATTTACAAATTTTTCTTGAAAAATGTAAGAATTGCTGATTCTTCTTTCTTTGAACTTTGACATTTGAATTTTAATTTGAAACGCAAAGAATCAAGATTCAGAATTGAAAAGTTTTAAAAACTCTACATTTTTTTTGGAAATATCCTATTTTTCCATAATAGTTTATAAAACACAATGCACAAATGGTAATTCTCATGTAATACTTATTTTAGCAACCTTGAAGTTTTAAAAACCATATTTTCTCCAATATTTACTCCTACTCCACCTAAACCTAAGTCTAATAAAGAAGGTCAAAATGATGCAACTTAGAAAAATATCAGAATTTCCTAGTAGAACAAAAGGAAAAGTGAAATGTAAATATTGTAAAGAAATTAATCATGGTGGCATCAATAGATTTAAATACCATATTGTTAGGATATGTGGCCATGATATTGAGCCATGTAAAGAAGCACCTCTCAAGGTTGTTCGTGCATGCTATGTGGTACTAGAAACATTTGAGCAATTAAAGGAAACAACAAAGAGGCAAAGGGAGAAGTTACTTAGTATTGGTTCTCGTTTAGCCCCATTTGTAGGTTATGTTGGAGATTGTTCCTCCATGGCTCTGTTTCATCATTGTTCTTCTACTAGAGCTAGTGCTTCTACTTCTAGTTCTACTTTGAGAAACCATTAGCTTTGGTCCTAGAGTTGTAAACCTAGTTTGGGCAATTATTTTATGCCACGCACTAGTCTTGTTTCCAACCCTCGCTCGAGAGCATGCCTTGGAACAGGGAAGTCCATAATGGTTCCAAAAAATGAGATTTGCAAGTTTTGGTACTTTAGCAGCATTCCATTTGTTGCAGCCAGGTAATTCTTTTCTATTTTGATTAATTTATATTTCTAGTTTTAATTTTGTTATATCTAATGATTTTTTATAACTTTATTACATATGATCTGTGATTTATTGATTGATTATTATTTTTCTTTATTTTTAGGGTCCACCATGTTTCTTAGGTCCAATGTTGCTTTCGCATATGTCAAAAAAGTCAAATACTACATAAGGCTATTGAGGAAGACATTTATGATGTCGGGGGAGAAACGTAGTTCAAGTGGTGAAAGACAATGCAGAAAGTTATGTTGCTACAGATAAATTTTTCATTAAAAGCCACTAGAGAATTTATCGATCTGCACGTGGACCCATTGCCTTAAACTCATATTGGAGGATTTTGTCAACCTTGAATGTGTCAAAATATGCATTGAAAAGGCTAAAAATATGTGCAGATTTATCTACAATTATGCATTGACCCTTAGCACAATGAGACAAAATATGGGGCAGGAATTGGCTCATCCCGGTATCACAAGATTTGCCTCAATTTTTCTCACTTTAAAATGCTTGATGCAATCAAAGGTAGTCTTGAGGCACATGTTTATTTGTGAGTAGACTTCCTTAACCTATGCTAGGATCACTACAAGGATTGATGTGGGAGATTGTGCTATTGATGAGGCAAGTTTTTGGACACCCATTTTGCAAAGATCGTGCAACTAATTTTTTCATGATATAATCTATCTTATACATTTATAACTTGATAAAGAGAGTTCCAATTCATAACAATATGTTAGGTGAAGTATTTTTCTTTCTTTGTCCCTCTTGGTCCCACACTTCAATGGATTGGCATACCTAGTGGGCACCACTAGGCCCAAGAGCAAAAGTCATCTATGTCTATCACATCTTCCATTTCTTTGGGTCAGGTTTTTTGTTGTTATGCTCAGGCTTCAGCCCTTCTTGAGTCTATTGAGATTGAGATGGGTAGCCTCCATCCCTTCCAGTACTAGCTTGATGCTCCTCATCATCTCCTCCCTTGTAGATGGGAGTTTTATGTGTATTATAATAGACATATAGAGGCAGTTCAATCACACCACTTCGATGACCCCCCAGGAGGTCTGATAAGGGGGCTTTGGGGTCTCCCTGTTGGGCTCTCCTTTTACCCCTCCCCTCCCCCTCTTTCTTTCTCCTTTGCCCCTCCCCCACCCTCACTTTCTCTCTATTGTTGCTTGTTTGTTCATGTTGTTGTTGTCTTTCTTCAGGCACCATTTGGTATCCGTATTGTGGGCTGGCCTCTTGTTTCGTGATCGACATTCCCTTTGACCCTATTTGTGATCTTTTGTTGGGCATAATAAATATATCTTATCTATATCCATGTATTATTTTAATGCCTTCAATTTTCAAAACAAGTTGTTCTTCCTTTCTCCACATTTTTTATCTTTTTTTAAAATCCAATCTGCTCCCAGTTCTATCTCATTTAAATCCCAATCTTTTTCTACTGTCTTATACTTTAGTTTTGCCAATTTTTCACAAACGATTTTTCTATTGTGGATCATGTGTAATGGTTTCCACTATATTTTGCGATTTTGCAGATTTTCAAGTTGAGATCGCCCTTTGAATCATGAAAGTTGCATAGAATGATAGCTCAATATGGTTCGGATTTGAGAGGAATTTTTTAGGAACATGTATCATCGTAATCTTCATCGCCATAATTATATTTTTCCTTATTTATTTGCACTGGTTGCAAGAGCATTGATTTGGATAGTTGTGATTGCAATGAAATAGGTATGGGTGTATACCTCAGTACAATTAGGAATATAGCGAGGTTTGTTAGGAATATTAGTTCAAATCAGTGTACTAAAATATCTGCGAGCAGTCGTGATTAATCGCTAGTCGAGGTTATTATCGATTTATTCCCAGCAAAATCGACAAAAATCGCATTGACCTATCAACAATGTTTTCCCTAATTAATCATGTTTAATCAACTCAAAAAATTGCACTTAATCGCAATTAATCGAATAGAAAAATGGTGCCAAGAAAACATAAATTGTGACCCAAAAAAACATCATATTTTTCTATTTAAGCCGCATCATGCCTGACGAAGTAGTCGACAAACCTTTTCTAACATTGTTTTTGCAAAGAGTTGTTGTCTTCATTATTGTGTGCCATTGCAAAGAGGAGTTGTCTTCCATTGTAGAGAGGAGTTATCTTGACAATTTGTTGCACTTATGACCATTCTCCACCTTCTAATTCACCTTTGAGTTTTATTCATCCTTGAGTCGAAGTTGAACTTTAACCTTCATTTGATCCTAAGTTCAAGTTTAGGTTCAAGTTTTCTATTAGAAAGTTGGAAGCCTTTCATTTAACCCTTGGTTGGTGGTCTGACAACTAAGGAGTTGAACTTGAACCTTGAACCTTGAACCTTCAGGTTTCAAGTTTAAGTTCAACATCGTGATTTTTGTTAATTGATTGTGGCTTGATAATTCTCTTGTGTAAGCATTTCTTTTTTGAAAAGTCATCAACCTCGAATTATCATGAGTACCTCCCAAATCTCAAAATTCGTACATGATGGGACTGCTGGATATAGAAATATGATGATAAGAATAGTTGACGATTGCATGGCAAAGTACGAGTCATCATTAGACGAAGTGCAATAGTATGATGAGGTCATCAAAAAAATGTAACTGTGTCGATTTGATAGGGGAAATTAATTGAAAAGGCTGAGATAGTCTTGTCAAATAAATCTTTGCATGAATGTACATACTCCTGTATCTATGTGTAATCTTTCTTGAGTTCTCACTATATATATCGATCCCTTCGCTATTTGTTCTATAATTAGTTATTATGGAGATTAGAGGCGACAAAGTTGATAAGGATTTGCAAGAGTATTTTGACATAAGAAATCAGTGAGTTTCAAGTAATCCCCTCTGTGCTTTCACATTTCTGGTTTCTCTTTAGAAAATTCAGGCACTTGTGTGTTGTGGGTTAATTTCATCTTTAATTAACATGTCTCTTTTTCAACCAAAACTCCCCAAACCCGAAAAAGAGACCTGTTTGTTGAGCTCTCTTCTTGAAATTTGTGACACATCCCTAGTGAATGTAAACCTGGGAGCATTAATAGAGAGAACCAGAAATGCCCAAAGTGGAACCATTGCTGAAAAGCTAACCAATAGTGGGTTATTAGAGGCCACGACTTTTCCTCCCACTCTAGTGTGCCCTAAATTAGTAGCAAAATGTGCAAATCGCTATGACCCCAAGAATAGGTGTATAAGGAAGATAACAGGAGAAATGTTGGCAAGAATTGATAGGGTTACAGTTATAGCGGCTTTGAAGATTCCCCGTAAAGAACCCTACAGGCCTTGGACTTTTGAAGAAGCGACATGGATATACAAAGGGAAAAATGACTATAATTCCCTTCTCGCACAGAGCTAGCTTTTGAAACCGGCAAAAGGAGGGTCACGATTGCCTAAGCCTCTGACTATTGAACATTTCATAAAGGAGATTACAGATATAGTGTTCCTTTTGAATAGGGTAAAAGGAAATGACCATGCCTTTCATTGGGAAGACTGGATGTATTTCTTCATACAGAAAACTATGGGAGGTGAAAAGTTCATCGATTGGGCAAAGCTGATAGCTGAAAGATTACACAAAGAGTTGCTAGGATTAGCCAATTTTACCCTTCTCTTTATGTCATCTTACCTTGTCTATATTTTAGCTATTTCAAAGGACTGGGAAGGCCTTCCTCATGAACCATGGACTAAAGACATGAAAATCTATCAATATTATAAGCATTTAAAAGGCAAGAAACCCTCTAAGGAATTCAAAAGGGTAAATGATGTATATTTAGGGAGGTTAGTCTTTGAGCTAAAGGGGAAGGAAAATTGCAAGCTCTCTAAGGAAGCCATGCAGGTAATTGATACCTATGGTTGTCATTTCATCCAATTCCCAAAATTTACCTATATCAGAGTTGGAGCTTTTGATGGTGAACCCCTTAAGTTACCCCAATATTGCCTGGACAACATTGCACTATCAAAGGTATGTAAGCAACTGATTGTTGTTGAAAAGCTATCGAAAAGCACTAAAAAAAACATCAAGGGTCCTCTTTCCTATAGAATTGGGTCATTATAGGTGTAAAAGCCTCAACAACGCCATTGCAGCAAAAACTGAACTCCAGAACTTTTGTCTGAAATCCTATGTCTCAAGGGAAGGTTTTGACTAGGAAGGGTTTACCAGAGAAAATCTAAATATCATGCCCAAATTCAGACACATTCCTCATATGGAAGATTATTGGGCCAATCGTTCAAATGAATTTGAAGTTAGAAAGAAGTTGTGGTCAAGGATGACTCCGGAATAGGTGGAAGCCTTC